>VCCN01002488.1:452386-468587 GCA_006491835.1 Architeuthis dux
ATTCAGTAGACCGTAGTTTTTGGAGAATGCTCGATACCTATGTCAGAGCGGATATATAATTGATATTTTGTATTGATCCACAGCGAATTGTACAACTACTTTCACTTTAAGATTAGGTCCAGCTGTAAACTGCCTGATAGGGCAGTTTTCAGTTAGTATTTCATAAATTAGTTTTTGTTTTTGATAATTAAATAAAACCCTTTCTATTCTTTATTTGTTCCATTTGTGACTGAAAAGAAAATCTAACAGCAGCATTAATTAGTTTGATTTCAATTAATTATTGTGACGATTACACATTCATTTAATCTTTCTCGGTATAGGTTCTTTTAATTGTAATGACTAGGAGGCGTAGGGACGGTTAGCAGCCGAACGGTTAGCAGCGCGGAAAATGGACTGAGCGTGCCGAGTTCAAACTCTGACTAATGCCCTTGGGAAAGGCATGAATCCACCCCATCCCCCACCCCAGATATGGGTGCTTGTTGCCTCTACGTCTATTCGCAAACCCCAAAAAACTAGCCGAGATGTGATATGTGAAACCCGGGAAGGCCAACATAAGGACAGTACTTTACTTTAAGAGGAGTCTAGCATACTGAAAGCGTCGGTTCTCGTTTGAGCCCCTGAAGTTAAGCAGCGTCGAATCTGGTCATCACATAAATTAATTACTATTATCGCAATGACTGCAATTTCAGTAATTCGCAGTTAATGGTTAAATGAACACCAGATACTATGAACAGCTTGTTGGCCATGTTCCAGACTAAGTAAAGCTTGGTAAATAAAATGACCATGGGGCGCGTGCCGTGGCACAGTGGTTAGCAAACTTGACTTGGTGACCAGTTCCGTAATACAGTGAGTCATCTTCGGATGCTTCAATACTGTGGTGTTTTGTCCAACTAAGCTAAGCTTAGTAATTGACAATGTGACAAGACTTAACGACAAAATCGCCTGCAGTTTGTATTGACATTTTAATGCTTCGAGATGACATCGAAGAATGAATAATTGGATCGCCAGATTTACAAACAGATCGATTTAAAGGCATTAGTATGCGTTAGTGTGAGTGGAAATTATGATTGATTGATCGCTGCCACTCGATACGAATATATAAGCGGCTCTTAGGAGAGCACATTGGCATGTGTCCTTCATGGAGCAGCGTGTGCGTGAGAAAGGACCGGGTGCATAGTCCGGTCCTAGCTTGGAAAGCTGTTCTGTTAATCGGCGGCAGAGCATAAACTAAAACGACCGCAGAACAATCTTGTTGCTGCATACGGCTCTTGGTATTCCCAGACCCATCTTGGTAATGACCAGGCTCAACGTCGCTTAACTTCGGTGATCGTACGAGAACCGGTGTATCCAACGCGATTTGGCCGAATTTGGAAATTATGCCGGGCGGGCAATTCACTAAGCACTGGATGCTCAACAGTAGGGGGAATTAAGACCAACAGAAACGTGTGCACACAGAAACAAAATGATAAAGCGTTGTTTAACTATTATTGTTAATTTTTGACAACTATTTTCCTTGAGCTTAATCTTTAGTTGCTTTTTACCACAACTCAGGCCGTCGACCTACGGCAGGGAGTAAACAGCGCGGGTCGGAAATAAAGAATAAGCTCCTGGTGAGATTCAAACTCACTCCCCTTTGGCCTAGGGAAACCTGGTAAACGCCCAGCTGCTCTTACCACATGAGCTACGGGAACTATACGGCTTGGCAGAAGATCTAACCTATTTTGTAAAGATTTAAGAGATATGAGCTGTGAATTCTCCTAGAAGACATTGTTAGGTGCTTTCAATCCATTACACCTTCGAACCATCCGGGGATTTGTTCATTTTTAGAAAAGATAATTTTCACGTTTTACGAGGGGGGTTCTGTCTATTTACAATGTAGCTATAATGCTATTGTCGGCACGGACCTTCCGCCATCTTGCCGGAAGTAATGACTACCCTTTCCGTATTACCATCATGGATTCTATATAGTGCGTTGGCTGCTCTCTGAAATTCTTTCAAATAATCTTTCTGTACTGATCGTATAAAAGATAAAGCATTGCTTATATATTAGAATTTTCATAGCCTAACAGAAAGTCAAGTGCATGCCTGGATACACTTGACATTTATTTAGACAGATGACTTCTTTTTTTTTAAAGAGAGAAAGAAAATAAGATTTGAATGGAAGAGAAACAAAAGGATGGACACTCATCCTCCTGAAGTCTACTGTCCTTTTCTTTTCAGTTTCATTGCCAGAGCCACAAATACCAAATAGACACAATGATTTTCCGCCTTTCTAGTCGCTGATAATGGACCAAAAACAAATTAACTATGGGTCAAACTGAATCTAGGAACAAAAATCGCACTAGTAAAAATGGCACCGGTAAAAATGACCCCGGTAAAAATGGCACAAGTGAAAAACTAAGAAAAAATGACACATTTAATTAGACTAACAGTAATCTAAAAAAGATCTATTTGAATAACAAATGAACTTCACCAATCGGCTATTTGTGAAGGTCGCCTGTTTGTGAGAGTCGCCTGTTTGTGAAGGTCGTCTGTTTGTGAGAGTCGCCTGTTTGTGAAGGTCGCCTGTTTGTGAGAGTCGCCTGTTTGTGGGGATCGCCTGTTTATGATCGTCGCTTAAAACAAGCAAACTATACCAAACTGCTGTTTTAATTAAATGCGCCTTTTTTTCCTAGTTCTTCACTTGTGCCGTTTTTACCGGAGCCATTTTTACACGGCATTGGCCAAACTAGGATCTTTCCCACTTACATCGTCAGAATGCTACCCATTTTCAAATGTTCGGGATGCAAACGTCCGATGGTGCCTTTTATAATCTCAGCTGACAGAAGAGTGATAATCATTGTAACAGGGGCACTGATGTACGTCTTATTTTGATTAGATTTGTGTTCGAATAGGAGTGTATATTAAAATGTTTTGTACCAATATGGCTGCTAATATTTTGTAAGAATGATAAATGTATGTGCTTGTGTATTTGTGTGGATTTTATTGTAATTGATAATGGGTTTGATAAAGCATATATCTGTTTTATAAGTCAGGAAGTGAATTGATAAGAAATCACTACGAAATATGAAAATCGGTAAAGCCCCAGGTGTAGATGCAGGAGAAACTTTGCACAAAGGACTAGCACAGTTATTCACACAATGCATAAGAGAAAGAAAAGTTTTTAAAAACTTGCCTAGGAATAGTAATCCTACTTTACAGGAAAGGAGATAAGCACGACCTCGGAAACTACCGCTCGATTACACTACTACCTAACATATATAAACTATTCTCAAAAATACTCACAAACATATTAACACAGACACTCTAGATGAAAACCAACCACGCGAGCAAGAAAGCAAGTGATAAAATACCCCAAAAGATCATAAAAATTGAAGGAGAGACTCTAGAACGGATTGATGAATACATCTACTTAGGACAGGTAATAAAGTTAGAGAAAGACCACGACTGCGAAAACGACGCATAACGATAGGTTGGAAAGCATTTGATATGAACAGAGACATTCTGAAGAGCACCTTGCCAATGTGCTTAAAGCGTAAAGTATACAACGGCTGCATAATACCAGCCATGACTTACGGATGCGAAACATGGAAATTAACAAAACTAGCTGAAAACCAACTTAGAATAGCACAGAGAGCCATGGAAAGAGCAATGCTAGGGGTAACTAGAAAAGGATAAACATGGATCAGAGGGAGGACTAGAGTGAAGGATATTATACAAATAATTAAGCAACAAAAATGGAGATGGGCTGGTCACCTAGCAAGAATAAATGACACTAGATGGGGGGAAAGACTAACCGACTGGTGCCAGTGGGACAGTAAACGCAGTAGAAAAAGACCAGATACAAGATGGAGAGATGAGATAGAAAAGTGGCAGAGATTAGCACAGTCTAGGTCGTAATGGAAAAAGATGCGAAAGGCTTTTGTCCAGCAGTGGACCTATAACGGCTGATGATGATGATATATGATAATTATAAAGACAAAAGTGTTCTTCCCTATGCCGACAGTATGAAGTATTCAGAGAATGAATAATTTATATCCGACAGAATATGATAATTATAAAGACATTTTATAATGTGGAACATATTTTTGTTCGGCACCGATTTGACTCGATTGCGAAACGAGCGGCCTAAATCGTGTAAATAAATAAAGAAACGAGGGTTGTGTGGGGATCGGACACGCGTCCACCTTAGAAGCAGACTTATACGCAGGCTTTGCTCTACCACTGAGCCAACGACACTCTCATGGAAGGCAGGAGTCCTGAAGCTCACATATTGCTCATTTTTCTATTTCACGATCGTTGTGGCACGAATATATGTTTTAATTTATTTTTTGACGCAGTTCGTTTTAGGCTTGTCAAGGCTTTTGTGGCGCTGCACTGCCAGATTCCTGCTGGCGCTAAAGACTTTTCAAAGAACTCAGCAGGAGAGAAATGGCGTCACTTTCTATCGCTTTCGCCGTAGGATCGTCAGAAAGTAGTTTTGCTGGTCGACTTCCAAATAACCAGATATTAAAGTTTTACTTTCTCGTACTCAATCATAGAAGCCAAAAATCCGCCCGTTCTCTCCCTTTGAAGATTCACTAATGAGCGTGAAACAAATGTGTTGTGGATACACCATAATATTATTATATTATACAAGCTCCATTTTAATATTGAGCACTATTGTTATGAATACCAAATAATAATAATAAATATATATATATATATATGTTTATAGTGTGGATGTGAGGGAATCCGACAGAATGATGGGTATGGTTAGTGCAAATACAGCACACACATCCAGGATCGCTAGATGCAGGCCACACGGATAATTGCAGGACTTCTGCCATGCTCAACTTTCTTCTGAAGACGTCAGTAGCCCCGACGAAATGCGTAAAGATTTATCCTCGTGATAATAAACATGTTTGAGATGTAACAAGCTTTCTCACTCTTTTTCCTTTTCCACATTGTCTAACCATACCCATCATATATATATATATATAGATAGATAGATAGATAGAGAGAGAGAGAGAGAGAGAGAGAGAGAGAGAGAGAGAGAGGTAATGTTGGATATATGATACACTTATGTATCAGTATCCTTGTAGACCTTAGTTATGATCCGAAGAGAGCTCAATACAAAAATAGTAGAGCGGATATTCCCACATATATATATATATATGTGTGTGTGTGTGTGTGTGTGTGTGTGTATGTGCGTGCGTGTGCGTGTATGTGTTTGTGTGTTAGTTTTTAGCCATATGTTAACCACATCGAAATGGTCACTTAATTTTCAAACACTTGTAACCGACGAAACCTGGATAGATTTTTTTAAATTGCTTATTCGACGTGTCTTTCAGGAATTATTGCACCCCAGAGTCTTTTTGGTCGGAATTTATTTAACAAATTCTAACAACTAGGGCAGTGCCCGTTCCAAGGGTGCATGTTCGGAAGCGACCGGACTTCATGGTGTGTGGAGCAGCCTGCCATAATTGTCATGTAAAATAATGTTCCGTCCGTCGTTCGAAACTACGGCTTCTAAGTATTTCAGTCACTTCTCTTCAGTGTTGCTAATTTAGACGTTTTGTATCTAAATTCAGATGATTCTAAAGAGCGGAAGTCAAGGGGGATAATTCATAGAAACTATGATGTATAATCTTTATTTTTTTATCAGATTTCTAGAGAAATGCTGACCCAAATAACTCGACACTGCACTGCCTTGTGGGCTGACTAATATGGAGAATGTCAACTTCGTACAATGTACACGTACACATAGTTCTTCAATTGTAGTAAGATGACAACAAGAAATTTGTTTTATTCTATTTTTTTCTATATAATAATTCCTCCTTACATGATTTGATGATTTCTTCTGAATAATACCTTCGTCTTTGTTGAGTTCAACATTTATCGATGGTTCAGATTTATAACTTCCATCCGGTGAATGTCGCACCCGGAAACCTTCAAGACTTTGAACAGCTTTTCTGTCTAAATTTCTAAGATGAGGAATTATCATTATGATACACTGATTTATTAGAATTGTGATCCTGGTCTTCGTTGTTTTAGTCGGGGCAATAGTCCAGCTGTTAAGACCCTTATTTTAGGGCCAACTGTTAACTTTTTGAAGAAAGTCTCATTTTAAGTTTAGAGGAACCATATGATGTATTAACGTGATAGAAAGGGTGACCCACTCTGGATCTTACCTTTTTCAGCAAAAAGAAATCTGATGATTCTGAAAATGTTGAAATTAGTATATCAGGTTCTGGCACATTTTTTGAGTTATCATTTGTTTTGGGTAGAATCTTGGCAACCAAGTTAAATCATAACCAACCAAGTTAAATCATATCTAAAAACCATCCAGATTAAGAAAAAAGTTGTTGCTAGTTTTTCTATGAACTTTAAGGGCGGCCATTTTGAAATTCGAAATGGACGACTGCGAATGTACATTTCTTCTTTGGATCCGTCCCAAAAGTTAATCACTTCCGTAGTCTATTGCCCACCCTTCCACAAAATGTCATTGAACTTCGTTGAGAACGTTTGGAGATATTGCGTTGATAGACAGGAACGAATACAAAAATGTAACAAAAAAAGACAACGGAAAAATATCTATGGGTTCGCCTTTCTATCAAATTAGGACACAATTTGCTACAGTTGGACCAGATTTTGAACAGTTTTCTCTCTTAGCAGCTGGACTACAATTGCACATTCTGCATATTCAGTGTGTGCACACCATGCACGTTCGCGTTGCAGCGGTGTTGCAGCAGCCTTTGCTGATCGGTTTCGGGAAGACGCTGACGCATCGAAGTCGGCGACCGAATCAACAGCGCAGGTTGTTCATTGGGAGAACAATCAGCATGCGATCTTAGTGGGTGTAGGACTTGCATTAGGGAGAAATAGACAAACGCCGGTTTCAACAAGGAGTCGTTTAGTCACGTAAAAACATATATAGACATAGTATTAATCAAAACACCGAATCGACTGCGTTAAGAGGAAGAGGGAGAACTGCTGGTCCCAGTATAGCTGTCAATCACGAACGCCAAGAAAGAGGGATAGGCTAAAGAAACCAGTTGGTTATGCCTAATTAGGCACAGCGCGCGTGCGAGGCTCACGCGCCGCTACCATCTCCCTGACTGCCCTGTTCTACAGGTCACGGTTCTATTTAAGCCCTGTCGTCTACATAGTTAGCTAGCCTCTTTTCGCCGCTACTCATTATTTCTTTCTTTCCTCTTCCAGAAAATCAAAGTTGGTTTTTAGCTCCACCCCTTGGCTACGCCCACCCTGTTTTCAAACATTTGTTTTTGATCTGAAGTTTCCTTCCTTCTTACTTTAAGCTAATGTCCTTATCTGTGGCGCTATGCTGATAAAATCCATTTCTCATTTCTCTCTATCGTCTTTGAAAATCCTTAATGCGTTTTTAACTACGTTCATCTAAGAAAACGCCGCGTGGTTCCTTACGATACTTGTATTCAAATTCTAACTTCCAAATTCCTTCCTGGCTAAACATTCACCTATGACCCCCGGCGGTCCTGGGAAAGAAATATATCCCCTTTCCTGACCGTGAGAAGATTGTTGGTTTCTGGTTTTACTTAATTAAACTAAAACTGCGGGCTTTAATTTAAAACTAATTACGGCTCTCACTGACCATTACGTAACAACGACAGGCACCTGAAGACAACCGGGGGGGTGCAGCGGCCAAAACTTTGGGGGGGGGGCGTTTCATTATTATAATAAACTGGTTTATTCGATCTGTTGTTCTCATCTCGGTTATAACAACCGAAATGAGAACAACGGATCGAATAAACCAGTTTATTATAATAATGAAACGCTTTTTTTTTCTTTTTGTTCTTCTTTCTTTTTTAAGACTCTATGCTGGTTTGCTCATATAAAGGTTACTGGGTGTGACAGGCAAAAGATTGGAAGGGAATTGTTTTGTTTTTTATTTAGACTACTATATTTTGCCACTATGTTCCGGGGTTGCTTCCCTTTGAGAAAAAAACGGCTGTGACGTGCCAGGTAGAATACGACGAGGAGCATGCGTCCCAGGAAATAATTTCCATATTCCACTACAAAGAACGCACGAAGAAGGTCGGAGTATACACAGCCGAAACGCTGTGACAAAATGAACAATATACAAGAGGAATGGTCCGACTATACCACATACAATAACTATAAACTTATATGGAGGGAGTACGCTACCGTGAGAGATGTATAAATCAGGTTTGTGAGTCACCCATAATTAGAGGCATATATTTATAACACTTGGTTCTGTCTTATTTTACAAGTACATAAATATGCTGACCGCAACATTTAAGAAGAATGTATAGCGGTAATTTGTTGTCTTTTTCGTTAGTCCCCACCACACTAAATAATTATAGCTATTACAGTACACCGTATTTTTAGGTTAATGACATTTTGACAACTTGTTATTATCGTATCGAAATGATAACCTAGGGTTAGGGGTTAGGGTTAGTCAGGGCAACGGTTACTTTGTGATGAGGGACTTGAACTTTTGTTTTCATCTACATTTATTTAGCAAACAAAAATACGTTGAGCTGTAATTGCTATAATTACCTCTTTATTTAGTGCGATGGGGACTAACGTAAGAGATCCATTTTCCTTGTAGAGTGAGTTTGCTGGAAAATGGAAAAATTGTATTCAAGCCGCAGCACAGTTCACTCACTCGCGCGCGCTCTCTCTCACTCTCCCTCTCTCACACACACACACTCTCGCCCTCTCACACACACTCTCTCTCTCTCTCTCTCTCTCTCTGCTTCTCTCATTTTCTAGCAAACAGAAATACGTTCAGCTGTAACGGCTATAATTATTTAGTTCGTTGGGGACTAATGAAAAACACCCATTTTCCTTTTGGACTTATTTTGCTGGAAAGAATTTTGTATTCCAGTTGCAGTACAATTCAATCCCCCCTTCTCACTCACTCACTCGCGCGCGCTCTCTCTCACTCTCTCTCTCTCTCTCTCTCTCAAACAACTATATCTCTCTTTCTTATTCCCTTATTATTTCTCTCTCACTTTATTGTGCTACTTCTCTTATCTTCTCTCTTTCCTTTCTCAACCTTTCGCCCTCTCTCATACACACACACGCGCGAGGATTGAAACCGGATCTCTGGGCCAGCCGTCCGATCTCCTACCAACGCCCCAGTTACCGCGGTGGGTTGAGATCATTATTTTAGGCATATAAACTCATATGTCTTTGTTTACAAAGAGCGCTCAATTCAGAATACTCCGAAGAGCTAAGATGTAAACAGATAATTCTCTACGAAAGTGCTCTACCTCTAAATCGTGGGGGAAATAAATATAAATATATAATGATAGGAAAAGACAATGTGGAGACTCAGAATAATTTGTAAAAAATGATGTATTACCTTAACATGTGTCAGCCGAGAAATCCGGCCGTTTTCAAAAGGCGTCTGGGGAAACTAGTGTCTTACATAGACCGAGGTTGTTATTTGTTATTTGAATTCTGAGCGGGTAGGTTTTATCGGTAGGGTCGAAACTTTTGTTGTGTGTGGTGTGTGGTATGCCTTTTTGTATTGTGAACACACATCACCATTTTTTTAAAGAAGTTAGTCTCGCAAAATTTGTTATATTCACAGGTTATAAATATTCGCATCGTTCTGATTAATATTCTCGTGTTCTCCCGCCACAATTTCGCTAATTGTATCATAATTATTACTTCATGAATATTAATTTCAAACTTGTCACTATTTCATTGTATTTATGACTTGTCTAAAATTCTTAATGAATACGATATTTGATTAGGTTTTGTCGGAGCGCTCGAGTTGCAAGAAACAACCAGGCCGTCCACATGAGAATAGATTCTTGGCGAGCGACGACTTCATCCGTTCGAAGTTGTCGACGTTGCAACTCAGCTGGGAAACAACGAGAATTATTTAATGCCTTAATACAGCGAGCGAGTAATAAAGCATCATTCCCATTGTGCAAAAAAACAATTAATATACTAATTAATTGATAAGCTAATGAATAAATAAAACAGCTGAATAGTCCAAAAAGCAAGGTGTTAAATTAATGAGAACGCACAGTAGTAAAAATGTACACCATGTGTCCGCCCCCCCTCGCTTTACGGAAGTTCGCTTTACGCCACTTTTTCGCTTTTACGAAAGAAAAAGGCGAAAAGCGAAAATCGTGTTCAGCGTTTGTTTTTGCAGCTATCTGTTATAGAGACAGCGTGCTCTCTCTCTCTCTCTCAACCTAACATACCATCATCACCATTTAGGGGGGTGGGGACGCTCAAACATTTTTGATTGCCTGCAGCTTAAACGACAATTACGGGAGAGAAAAATCTGTGGCGGGAAAAGAAACAATTGGTCCATGCAGGACAAAGTTCTCCTACGTGGCCAGAGAGAAATATGACAAAGTCCAGTCGTTTCCAGGAAAAATGCGACCTCTTTATTTCTGTTGAAACATACAACCGGCAGCGACACGAAGCAGATTTACAGAGCAATTGAAGTGTTGAATTCTGTTTCTTTACACTTGTACTCGTCTAAGTTCGATTGGCTAGCTAACCTAGTAGTCCTAACCTTGTTTTTTTCTCTTTTCTTCCCCCACTATCTCCCGCACCCTAACGGGTGCGAGCCCCGAACCCTAACTAACTGACTCAGGATTTGAATGGACGGCGCACCCCTAAAAATACTCGAAGCTAATGGTCGAACGCATTCTCTTTCTTCCCTTATATCTCTCGTGACCTCGGTCAGCAGTTTGACCCATATGGGCGCAAAACCTGATCTGACTAATTTTACTTACTATTTCAGCCATTACTATTCACCACAAAGCTAGTAGTAAACGAACACATGAACACACAACCAGAGTGTATTTCACTATACAAACATTATTCTTTGAAAAATGTATTATAGCCCTGTCTATAGCCCACATCTCGTGTCCCAAATTCTGTTACTCGGTCTGTGGTGTTTTTGTTTTTTACTTCTACATATATATATATAGACTGAAGAATATAGGGGTGTTAAAGCTAAAAAAATGGAGACCTTTTTTTCTGTACGGCAGGATTCCCGAGTGCGGACACCGAGAAGATATAAAATCGTATAACTCTTTGAGTAAACAACATACGCAGACAATTAAACACATTTTCCATACAATTCTGATGCCTGAAATTCAGAAAGATTGTTATTATTAAGATTCAAACGCATCTTGACTCTATTTCTAGACAAAAACAACAAGAAAATCGGAAAGATGTTGAGAGATCCGATTATATGTTTTCATATATAAACTAGATTATAGATTCAGAGAAAGAGAGTCGACATCATTTCTTCCGTGGCAGCGGGCTGCGATGATGATGATGATGATGACTCTCTGTCCGGGTCTGCTGACGGGAGCTGATCTCTCTATGGGGGCAAATTCATTTCGGAGGAAAAAAAACTCTCCCACGTGTGTGGAGAGAAAAAGACGACAAAATTCAACGGTCTTCAATTTGAAATCTGGGGTTTTATTTCCGCCTATACAGGTTCATCATGGGCTGGTTCGCGTACTTCATCGAGGTACGGAAATTCTGTTGCATTTGGTTTTCTAAAAGAAGAGTTGGTCACTTTTCAGAGTTACCACTACGAAATCCAAGGGTTCTTGCCTCTTCAACCCAGCCGGGCGGAAGAAACAATTTCGTCTCTGACCTGTCGCTCCGGATTCAAATCTCAAACTGGTCACCGCTTCTAACCGGCTCTCACCCCCACCCTCCCTGGCGAGGAGCGGACCTCCTGGTCGATCCTGTTGCTAACTGCTTCAGCTCGCAACCCCAACGGCTGCTAACCGTTTCAATCTAGCCCCGTATAACTGCTACTGGTCATACCATCCCTCCTCCATCCTATTTTCAAATTTTCAACGGTTTCCGGTAACCCGATCTGTCCAGTTTGTCACGTACGCAGTTTAACACAGATTTCACATCTGACCACTTCCAACGGCTACCGGTAACACGATATGGGTGTATTTCGTTACATAAACAACATACAAAGACAGTTTTGACCCGAAGAATTAAGAAACAGCAACAAAGAGAAAACCGATTATATGTTTTCATATATAAACCTGATATCAACTGTAATCTGTTTGTTTTGTTATCCTTGAAGTAGCTATTCTATGATTCTGCCTGTTAACAGGCTGTAATAATATCCGATGGGGTCCATTTTAACCCTATATAACATCTAGTGCAAACCTGAAACCGGATACCAAAACGTAAAACTGTTGAAGTAAACACCATACAGAGACAAATGAACACATTTTCCATGAAATTCTGACGCAAACAATTCAGTAAAATGGTTATAGCTCAGAATCAAACTCATCTTGACTTTATTTCATGACATAAACAGCAAAAGAACAAAAATGGTTGAGAATCTGATTATATGTTTTCATATATACACTAGATATCAACTGTTTGGCCTGTAATCTTCCCTGTTGGCACAGCATTTAAGTCCAAACCCTTATTTGGACAGTTATGTTTATTGTGCCCTGAACTACTAATCATTAAAGAGATCGTCAAAGTATCTCTCTCTCTCCAATCTCCATCTCTTCCTCCTCATCATCATCACACTCGTACTCTCCATCCTCCTAATCCACAGTCTCTGAGTTCTTGTCTGCGTAATCTACCTCCCACCCAAGAGCTTCTTTCCCGTTTGACTTTCCGGGCAAGTACCTCGACGAGAGTAGGAGATACGGTGGGTCCAACCCTCCAGATGAGATCTAACACCCCTTCGCCCACTGTCTTCTCCTATCCCATTCCTTGATCATAGGGTTTGGGCCTCTCGAATATTTTGGTCTGCTCCCTTGTAGCAGGTGACTGTGAAGTTGGCGCAGTGGGGGGGATGAGACATACCTTGGAGAGGGGCAGGGGTTCGAGGTCTACTTTAGAGTGTGAGTCCAGTATTTAGTCAGCCCCCACCTTTTTTTCGCAGCATCTTGGCCCGCACGGTATCAACCGACTTCATCCGTACGTGGCCATAAATAATGCACGTGAAGGACTCCGTCTCCTTTTGGAGCTCATCTGTCACCAGCCGAGCTGGCTGAAAGCTTTATGACATTTAGGGTTCTTCTGCACCTTCTTCAGGGGATTCACATATATGACAGTTAAATACTTTCTGCTGTGGTGAAACTAAGAGAAACAATTGGCAAAGGAATTCTAATGACCGATGACAAACTCATTTAATTAATGCATTTTGATTTAAATTATTGATATTTACTATCAATCAGTACAGTGTAGTACATATATATATTCTTATATGTTTATTTTTCTCATTGTAAAACATAAATAAATAATACTATATTTTAAGGTGTGCCGAATTTCAGTTTGCCCAGTATACCAAGCATAGATAAGACTTTTAAGCAATAGAAGCCATTTTGTTATTCACCAAGCTTAGCTTAGAATGGAACAAGGCCAAGGCCCACAAAAATGGAGTCTTACGACTTTGGTGAAAGAAAAAGTGGCCCCTGGTTGGGGGGGGGGATCCCACTCCTCTGCAGGGGATATAGTCGGCGCATTCAGGACCGCGATATAGAAGAGGGAGATTGGGTAACACCAAACTTTCAAGTAGGAGACCCTTTTACCTTGGCTCTGGTACCAGTGGGAAGATTCCCTGATGTGAAGTCAGATTTTTCTGGAATATCTGACAGTTAAATTCTTTCTGCTGCGGTGAAACTAAGAGAAACAATTAGCAATGGAAATTCTCATGACTGACAACAAAGAAATATTAATAAGATAATACTATACCTTAGAGGACACCGAAATGCAGCTTGCCCGTGGCGTCAGGAACCCTAGTACCGGTCCAGTCTTTTTGCTTGGATTGGATGATAGAGTTGAATATCAAAATCCCAGAATATTTTACTCTTTTCAAATGGTTCTTCGGACGATTGAACTCCTTCTTGTTGTTTCTTGGGTGTTTCTGTGTCTTTGTCTCGTCGGGTTTAGGTCTGTTGAGGAGTGGAAAACACATCGGGTTGAAATCCACAGTTGTCTGTCGACATTTTGATGTGAGCTGCTTCTTTGATTTTTCTCTGCTTCCAACATCGTTCTCTGTCAATAATCTGGACCTCCTCCTAGAGAGAAAGATGGTCGCTGTTCTCTCTCCAGATGTGGTCGGCCATAGCCGAAGAATGGATCGGCCGAAACGTCGTGTTTACAACACAAACAACAGGAAGGAGTTCAATCGTCCGATGAACCATTTGAATATTAATGACCCTTCTCAAAAGAGGCTAGCACAAGATAGGTTGTCATGGAAGGAGATGGGAAAGGCCTTTGTCCAGCAGTGGATTATCATCAGTTTGTCTATTCAAATAGTTCTTCGGGCGATTGAACATCTTCTTGTTAGTTGTGTTGTTAAAACGACGTTTCGGCCGATCCATTCTTCGGCCTTCTTCGGGTGTGATATCACATTCGGATATTACACCTGAAGAAGGCCGAAGAACAGATCGGTCGAAAACGTCATTTTAACAACACAAACAACAAGGAGTTCAATCGTCTGAAGAACTATTTTAAACATTTCATTGTTTGTTGCGCTCGGTTCTTGAAGTTATAGGTTCGATCCATTCTTCGGCCTTCCTCAGGTGAAATATCCGAAGGCTGAAGAATGGATCAGCCGAAACGTCATGCTAATAACACAAACACCAAGAAGGTGTTCAATCGTCCGAAGAACTATTTGAATGTTAATGACCCTCTCAAAACTATAGAAAATAAGTTTGTGTATATTTTATAAGCTGCGTATTATAATTTGTTTCTGTGTGTTCTAGTAAAAGAAACAATGGTAAAGCGTCCCATCTCTTAAGAGACAACTCATAATGGAGCATGAAGCCCGGTGACGAAATCCCGGTTTCTGCTGCATGCGTCAGTACTTTATTCCTCCAAATTTTTATGTCCACTCCCTTGGCAGGATGCAAGTCCACCGAAGGGACACCTCCACCTTAATCACACGTGTACTCAATTAGCTGCTGAGTGCACAGGGAAATGCGTCCTAATGAAGAGTTTTCCACACTCTTCGCTCATACCAGGAAAGGACCTTCAGACGTGCTAACCATTACACCATCCGAGCGGACTGAATGTACATTCAGCCAATAATAAAAAGTAAAAAAGGGTTTCTTAACTTAATTTTCAAAATGCCACAATTTTCAACAGAATTGCTAACCATTACACCATCCGAGCGGACGTGTGTTTGAGTATATCTACAAAATGACTCCAGAATGGTTCCAAGAACTATCAGAAAAACCTAGAGATGTTTCCAGAGAAATAATGTCTGAAAAAGTTCAGATTTATGGAATTCTATTTTGTCTTTGATTAATGGCAACTGTGATTGCAGCTAGCGAATCAAATTTATGTATCGTGTATGATTTTTATGGAGACAGCGGCAAATAAACATAGACAAATAAAGGTTGTTTTACGAACATTGTTCTGCAAAGCCAAATAAAGGAGGCCTTATTCAACAAGTCTGATTAGTCACTCAATAGAAACCGCCACGTCGTGTCCGGGGTGATCAATTAAAGAAATTGGGGGAAAAGGGGGCGATCAATGAATGAGTTAATTGTATCGCCTTTTGTTAGGTTTGTTTGATTACTAAAAAAAAGTCTGAATTTTAAATTTTTTAAAATCAAGCTTAAATACCACCGGACTCAAACTAAGGGACCAATTTATCATAAACTTACATTGCAAATTGAACCTCACACTAAAAACCTATTTCAGGAGCGGATTTTTTAAAAAAAGTTTTTTCTAGACATAATAAGGAGTAAATAGCCAGACAGACAGACGAACTTAAAAACTGAAGAAACCTATGTTGACAATCTCTGTTAGTGTTTTGGTTGTCGGTTTCTAAGAGAGACTCAGTTGCTCCCGTGTCGTGTGACAGACGAGGCAGTTAAGGCGCTATACTGTGAACGATTTCTTGCCTGTTTGGTGGTGTCGTTCCAGCTTCCAGCCGGGGGTACCTCTCCACTGTCTGTCGCCAGCTCATCTTAAGCCGTCCTCTCTTTCGTTGGCCCATTGGCGTCCATTTGACGGCTTAATTTGCAGGTCTTGTCGTTGGGAGCCCCAAGACATGTCACATCCAGCGAAGGCGCCGTCTATTTGAGACAAGCCTTAAATGCTGATGTTATTTCCGCATGATCAAAGCAGGATAAAATTGCATGATTAATCTTTTCTGACTCTCGAAAAGGGAAATAAAAATATAGTAATAAATTATATATATATATATGAAATCAAATTATGGATAATT
>VCCN01002488.1:545248-561632 GCA_006491835.1 Architeuthis dux
GAACATCTTTTTTTCTGAAAGAGAACATCCTAAGGAATATTTGGGCACCTTATTCATGGGATCCTGAGAGGGGCGGAAAGGCCCTGCTGGCCACTGGACTATAACATCGGACTGGGAATGTTTGAGTGAAACCACGGTCACTGCAGAGAATGTGAACAGAAAAAAAAACAGGTCTGGTTAGTCACTCAATAGAAACCATCACGTGACCAACGTCTTTTGGCAATCCATGTTACGGGTGATCAATTAAAAAAATTGGGAAAAGCGGTGATCAATGAATAAGTTACTTCTCTCGCCATAAAAAAAGTCTGAATTTTCCAAAAAATAATCATGAATGCTGCCGGACACAAACCTAGGACCAATTTAGCATACAGTTACATTTTCAAGTCTAGCTTAGAGGGGGGGTGGTCAAGCAGAGACAAATGTTGTTACACCTTCTCCTACTAAACTATGTAACCTACGCTCATCATGAAAAGACAATTGGTAGAAACCTACGTCGGTCTTATTACTGCATGGTATCTACTGCCCGATATAAGGTACATAATGTTTTTGGTTGATATGTTTTCTGGTCTTCAACATGTGTATATTGTATCCAGTAACCCTTAAATGCCGTCATTTTTTCCACAATTGGAACAATTCTAAGCTACTTTCTGATGGCAATGCTTATCTCAGAATTTCCGACAACATAATGCAGATATTAGATGAACGGCAATAATTGGCCTATATACGACAGTACTTGACCTATAAATGAAGAAATGACCAGCCAAATAGGGTCGTTAGGATTTGGGGCATCGGATTTTTCCAAGTTTCAACCAAATCAATTTAGAATACGAGGCCTGTTCGGAAAGTATCTGAACATTTTGAATATCTCGGCCTTGAACGGGCACACTCCCGTAGCGTTACTCGGTCGGCAGTGGGACGCCATTAAGTTGACTTTTGTACTGTGCAACCGTCGCATACGTTGCCAATTCTTCCCATCTCGTGCAGGTTTTTTTTGTAAAGGTCTATCAGAGACACACACAGAGACCAGGTTTGGCATCCTGCGACTTCTGGCTTTTCCCCAAAGTGATTTAAGAGCTTGAGCGAGATTAAGGAGAACACAACGAGACAGCTGTTGAAAGAGCTATTAATATTAAATGGCTGGATCTGGACAGACTACGTACACTTGGAATTTGTTAGATGATAATAGCAAACATGTGCTAAACGACCAAATGGTTCGTTTCGTACTTGGCTATCAAGCTGCTATCTACCTTGCCATTTTCGACGGTTATTTCGTGTTGAATTTAACCCGTATACACACGTGGTACAGAACACGACATCAGGCCACTTCTTGCCAAGGTTGGCAAAAGGTTTAAAAGGACAACTCGGCGCTTTCCGTAGGCTTCGATGATCATCACCATTTAGTCAGATCAGGAGGTGATGCCTTCGGGGCGGATCCCCGGTGCTTTGGTGCATTATGTTTTGCTACTCCGAGAACCGAGAGGAAGATTCTAAGCCCCGAAAATTGGATATCAAATATACCAGGTCTGTCCGGAAACTATCCAGCCATTTAATATTGACAAAAAAAACAGGTCTGGTTAGTCACTCAATAGAAACCATCACGTGACCAACGTCTTTTGGCAATCCATGTTACGGGTGATCAATTAAAAAATTGGGAAAAGCGGTGATCAATGAATAAGTTACTTCTCTCGCCATAAAAAAGTCTGAATTTTCCAAAAAATAATCATGAATGCTGCCGGACACAAACCTAGGACCAATTTAGCATACAGTTACATTTAAAACTGAACCCTCCACCAAAACCGTTTCTTGACATAATAAGGAGTAAACTTTCAGCCCTCTAAGCTCCATTGGTGTGGCCTGTACGCGTGATACAGTGATACATACGATGCGATGTTTTGCCATCATTGGAAATACGACAGTCACACAGTACCCAAGTTCACGCAATGGTGTCTCACTGACGACTGAGTAACCCCACGGGAGAGTGCCGGTTCACGCGTACGCAGTAAGGTCCCCTCTACTTGGTTGCTAAGTTGCATCAAGGCCACGTAACCGTTTCTCGAGATGTTCAAAAAGGCTGTTCATGTTCAGTCATCATCAGCAGCAGCAGTCTTTTAGCGTCCGTCGTTGGACATAGATCTTCCTCAAGATTTGCCAGACCTCTCTACTTGTCTAGTTCGTCACACAAGCTTATTTTTGCCGGCCAGAGATCCACATTTGATCTCTGGGGATCCACGTTGTGAGTCGTGATGTCCAGCGGTTGTTTGACATTCTTGCAACATGACCAGAACGTTGAATGGTTCTTAGTTTGAGGGTCACCTTTTTGGTTAGGTTCCATGTTTCAGCTCCATAGGTGACTATCGGGAGGATGCATTGGTTGTATACCCTTCTTTTTAGGACTAATGGGATTTTCTTGTTCTTGAAGGTTGGGCTTGCTCTTCCGAAAGCTTGCCAACCTAGAGTGATTCTCCACCTGATTTCTTCTTTTGAGGATTTCATGGAGATTCGTTGTCCTATGTAGATGTGGTGGTCTACTTTCTTCAGCTCTGCGTTTTATTTTTAATCTGAAAACAACGTTTCACAGAAATTCAAATATATCCGTGAATTTTTTCATGGGTATTAACTAGTCTAATATACCGTGCTGTCTTGTGATCTCTCCACCTCAGGTAGGCAATATTGCCAATGGTTTCTTATTAATTGTCCACCAACAACCAATTGTTCCCTGGATTGGAATCTGTTGTTTTTTAGTTTTTTTTATAAAAGGTTTTAATTACCATGATTTTACAAACATTCTACAAAATGTTTCTGCAAGTGACTCATTTAAATTAGTGTTTTCTTTCTTAAAATTATTTCTGAAAAATTGAGATTATGGTGCGAGTATCACAAACCTAACTTTAGTGGCACATAAGGTTGTATATCCATTTTGGTCCGCGGGTGGAAAATCCTGAACTTGGAGAAAAAGGGAGACTCGAAACTTGGTTCATAAAAATATGATGATATATTTTTATTACATCAAATACATTGTGCCGTGGCGGAGAATGAAGAGTGGGGGAGAGATAATGAGGGGCGACAGACTGTTCCCAACAGGGACATTGGTCTTGTGTTTTCCCAGGCCTGGGTGGTCTGTTACTCTGCTTTTCCGAGGGCCTGTGTCGCTTTTATCGGGTTCGAACGCCCGCGCTGATTTTCCAGCCCGCCATCTGCAGTCAGGGTTTAGTCATTATCCTGTTCATGACTTTTGAACACCTGGGATGTCTGTTTCCGGTCCTGGACACCTTGCAGTTTGGGGTTTTCGTCGTAATCCTGTTTATAACTTTCAACACCTGTGGGGGTCAAATCTCTGACCCAGCCCACGGCTGTCTAACTATCCAACAACAAGACGGCTTGAATTTTAGTTTGTTGCTTCAGCCAAGTGCAGCAATTTCATTTAGTTTAAATGGGACATTGTTTGGAATGTTTTAAGTGTGTTTCCATTAAGGCAACATGATGTGAGTACTGTGCACTTTTGCAATAGATTGAATTCTGTCGAATGTTTATCATGAATTTCTTCTGTGGGATTTTTTTCTTTTCTTTTTTAGTGTCAAAACTTATTTCTAAATCAATACTCTGCAGCAAAAGTGATGCGACTGCTTAGCTCACGTTTGGGTTGTGAGTCAACGTTGTACTGATTCATTTAATATCGAATGTTGTTCTTGTAAAAGATAGGTCGATGAGTATATATCTATAGATAGGTGTAAACAGTGAGACAAAGGGGTAGATAGATAAGGCAAATAGATAGATAGATAGATAGATAGATAGATAGATAGATAGATAGATAGATAGATAGATAGATAGATATGAATAGACCAATAGAAAGATAGATTGATAAATAGATAGATAGACATGCCTGGTTAGTCACTCAACAGAAAAAAGGTTTGAACTGTCAAGAAACAAGGATGAACGCTGCTGGACACAAACTAGGTATCAATTTAGCATAAACTTACACGTTTTTTTCTAGACACAATAAGGAGTATATATTTAAATTTTCAGCACTCTAACTCCATTGGTGCAGCCTGTACGCATAATAAATACATACATAGCCAGCCACACAGCAAGACCCGCTTGAAAACTGAAGAAACCTATGTTGACAGTTTTGGTTGACGGTTTCTAATAGCTAGCTAGCTAGCTAGCTAGCTAGCTAGATAGATAGATAGATAGATAGACATTAACAGATTAAGATATATATATATATAGAGAGAGAGAGAGAGAGATAGATAGATAGATAGATAGATAGATAGATAGATAGATAGATAGATAGATAGATATGAACATACTAAGATAGATAGATAGATAGATAGATAGATAGATAGATAGATAGATAGATAGATATGAGCAGACTAAGATATATAGATATTTAGATATGAACATACTAAGATAGATAGATATTTAGTTATGAACATACTAAGATAGATAGATAGATAGATAGATAGATAGATAGATAGATAGATAGATATGAACAGACTAAAACCTCTACCCCCCCCCAACGACTTTCTTTCCAATGCCCTACGCCAACAGACCGAAACAATAAAAGGAATGCCGATGTTTTTAATAGGACCAAACGTATTCAAGGTGGATAGACAAAGAGCTGTAAAAATGTCTCTGCTGCTTCAACAAATGCCATTGCTATGGAGTATCAGACTAAGCAAAAGTAATTAAAGGCGACTCAACTAAGAATCGGATATCCGCTGGTTTTTCTTTTTAGTCGCTTACAGGCCTCCATAAAATGAAGTGGCACTTAGTTCAGTGATCGTGCTGGCTCCCATCAATTGGCACTTGAGTGAAATGCAATCCGGACGTCATTGCCAGAAGCTGCAACTATTCTTTCTTCCTCCGTCCGCTCACGAAGTTAAGTAATAAAGTATGAAACAATGTCTGGTTAGTCACTCAATAGAAACAATGTCTTTTGGCAGCATGCCGTGTTGGGGGTGATCAATTTAAAAAATTGGGAAAAGGGGTGATCAATGAATAAGTTACTTCTCTCTCATTTTGTTGGGCAGTGATCACTAAAAGATTTCAAAAATCAAAAATGAATGCTGCATACACAAACCAAGGGATCAATTTAGCATAAACTTACATTGCAAGTTGAACCCCAAACTAAAAACCTATTTTAAATTTGTTTAAATGTTTAAATTTTCAGCCCTCTAGCTCCATTGGTGCAGCCTGTACGCGTGATAGACACATATCCAGCCTGACCAACTTGAAAACTGAGAAAACCTATGTTGACAGTTTTGGTGACAGTTTTGTTTGACGATTTCTAATTGCTGGTCGCGAGGACTTTCTAAAGTATCAGTCACTTTAGGAATCACGGGAAACGAAATCACGGAGCCGAGTTCGAATTTCGTCTGAGGCGGCTTGTATTTGCTTGGCTATTTTAATGGCATATCACGATGTAAAGATGGCTACAGAAAAGGGAGTGGGTGCATTTGGGAAAACCACTCTCCCATAACGACATTACCTGCCAAAAGGCTGTTATACTATAGTCAACCTTGACAGGAGCCAATATTAAGATGACGCCCCCACCCCCCTTCTGAAAATCATTTCTATTTTGCTTGCTGTTGTTATCTGGGCACAGGTTTTGTCCTATGGATAAATTAGTTTCTATCATACAACACAGAAAGCCATTTCGAAACCCTCCCCAGGATATTATGTTTCATTAGCTGATACATTGTCAACCATTAAAAGAGACATGAGTTCGATTCTTACCTAGAGTTTATTCTTTATTCTTTATTTCCAATATACGCTGTTTACTTACTGCTGGAGACTGACAGTCTGATTAAATTGCGATAAAAAAAAACTAAAAATAAAGATAAAAGAAAATACTGTTAACAAATTGATAATGATTGACAATGCTTTATCGGACAAGGTTACTAGACTTTGTGTACGTAAAACAAGAACAAATATGGCGCCGAACGATCAGGAGAGGATGAAATATGAGTTTCGGGGTTAGATTTGATCTTCTGTCGGCCTTAACAGCTCTAGAAGCTCATTCGGTAAAGCAGTACCGTACATAGGGGGCGTTTCGAGATAAAGGGGACTCGAGTCTCGCCTAGAACTTATTCTTCATTTCCAATCTGCACTGTTTACTCACTGCTGTAGACTGAGGGTCTCGTAACCCAGTAAAGGGTATTTGGTCCCCTCTATCTAGGGGCACTCATGTTTTCACAGGTGTATCTTGAGCGAGATAGCCAGACGGAGTCCATCCCTCTCCATACGTCTGCAATCCTACTCTTTATGCTGAGTGCTTAGCAGGGAGGTATTCAGTACTATTTTAAATATTTTTCGGCCATGGATTGAACCGACGACCTACTGAACCCGGGGGCGAACACTCTACCACTGGGCCACGGTCTGAGTAAGTTGCGCTAAAAAGGCAACTAAAAAATTTAAGGTGAAAGAAAGTACCAATCAAAGATTAATAATGACCTCTCCGGGATGTGCTCATGGGCGGTCTTTTGATCGTCACGCTCTCCCAGTCAAGCCGTTATCAACGCCACCCGTTTGTACTTTTACACAAGGGTAAACTAGAGTATAAAGATTGTATTGTTCCAATCTTCCAAGTGGGGGGGGGCTGTCGGCCGTGAAAATCGGTATTGAAGATCCTGGCTTTTATCTAGGCTCGAACACCGAACACTGGCACTTTTGGCTGATACACAACTATATCGAACAGGCTCGGTATTTACTAAGTCGTAACTGGCCCAAGTCTACAAATGCGGAGCACCCGGTGAGGATTGAAGTCACTATAGGTGTAATACTCCGCGAGACTAGTTTTCCACTACTGTCATTCTTTTTATTTTTTCAAATACCAATTTTAATTGTCCGTTCCCGTTTAAAATCAGAGAACGCTTTTGTACTCATAAATAGCTTCTAACCTCTGCGTATGTTTAGTTTCTCTTTGATTTTATTTAACTCGTATTTTTTTACTAGAAATAATAAAATCCTGCTATGTTTGGTTTAGAAAACAATTAACTTTCTATTAAAAGTGGTAGGGGTTGTGATGTCGGCCCGGGGCTACGCAAGGGGGCAAATACCTCGAGTTACCTCCTTTGTCACAATCCATAAGACGGAAGTGAGTTCCCGGTCATGCGCCGGGCAAACCGGGGTAAAATAAAGTGAATCACACAAAGCAGGGAGACGAGTGATCAGTTAACATCACATTTGTCTCTGTCCTTTTTGCTTCATCTTCCTTTTCAGTGAGATTCCCACGAGCTGGGAGACACTACAGGGGTGTACTTATTTATGTGCGATACTGCATGTATGTATGTATGTATGTATGTATGATTGCATCTATTTTTCAATGCTGTAGAGTTTGGTCATAAATAATACCTCATAATATCTGTTTTGATTGTATAATGTTCCACTAGAAATAATGAAATCCTGCTATGTTTGGTTTAGAAGACCATTAACTTTCTATTAAAAAATGGTAGGGGTGTACTTATTTATGGGCGATACTGTATGTCAAGCGAAAGGGGGGGGGTCAATCGGCTGATTTCCTACAAACTCTGAGACAAGGAAAGAAACAGAGAGAGAAAAAGATAAGGGGGGAAATCTTGACTACGAGTAGCCTCCTTATTTTCGAGGATACAGGCCAGCGGTTCCCCTAGTGATCCACGAGACCCATGTAAGGGGTCCTTGAAAGGAAAATCATTTTCAAAAAGATGAAGTGAAAAAAATAATAAAAAAATAAATTATCAAAAATGATATTTTAAAAAAAGCCACGGCTGTAAGAGGGGGCTATTAAAGTACTTTACCCTTTCCAAATGTATGTCAACGTATTTATGTGAAGCTGGATTTTCTGCATACACAACAATAGAAACTAGCATTCCAAGGGAAATTATGAATCACCGACACCCATATATGCTGCGTTGAGGGTGATCAATTCAAAATTTGGAAAAAGGGGTGATCAATGAATAAGTTACTTCTCTTTGTTGGGCTGCGATCACTAAAAAGGTCTGAATTTTCAAAATACAAGCGGGCACAAACTAGTGACCAATTTAGCTTAAACCTACATTGCATATTGAATCTCCCTCTAAAATCCTATTTAGGGGGGGTAATTTTCGAAAAAACAGAAAACCGTTTTTTTCTACTCATTGAGGAGAGTGTGTGTGCAAAATCTCAAGTTTGTACTATGAACGGTTAGGGCTGGTCAAATTCCGGATACATAGATACATATAAATGTCAGAATACATGAATAACCTAAACCAAGCAATACACCAGTGTTGTGGGTAGCGGTGATTAACTAATCATCATAATAGACAATCCAGCTGTGTCTACCATTAAACCAGATTTCAAAGAGATTAGTAATAAATTAATCCCGTTGACTTTTCTTTCATTTCCCTTCCCTTTTAGAATCTATACATTTTTTAAAATAAACGTAGTTTCTGAATAGAAAACTTGTGATGTCTTAATTTACATAAAACCTCTAGGGGTCCACACATATTTTGAGAACATTAAGGGATCCGCGGAGAAAAAAAGTTTGAGAACCATTGATATGGCCTTTTTGGTCGTACAAACCATGGAGAGATCACAAGACAGCGCAGTATATTTGGGAAAAAACAGGAGTCAGAGATATAGAATCCATTGGAAAACTCAAATGGCAAAGGGAAGGCCATGCTGCAATAATGTCAGACAACCGCTGGACATCACGATTCACAACGTCGATCCCCAGAGAGCATATGCGAAATTGTGGCCGGCAGAAAATAAGATGGCGTGACGATTTATACAGGTTCAGGAGACGTCCGCGATAGAAAGATCTGGCGAATCTTGGGGAAGGTCTATGTCAAAGGACAGACGCTAAAAGGGTGCTGCTGCTGCTGATGATGATGATGATGATGATGATGATGATGATGATGATGATGATGATGATGATGATGATGATGATATAGGCCGGGCTTGATGACTAAGATAGTTGCATATTTCCCACCTGCATCAATGGTCGTTGTTTGAGCCCAAGTTTTAAAAAAAGGATTCTGTATGTTGGTTTTCAATGCAGACTCACACCACTTAGAAGATTGACGCAACACATTCTTACTCCTTACCACGTGGCCCTGTGCCGGACTAAAATGGACGTAGTTATTATCTGTGGTCTGCTCTCTGGCTAAGGTATTTGCCTATTTTCCACCACAGTGTTCGTTACCAGGGTAAAAAGCCAGAATTTTGATTGATTGTTTTTATAAGAGGGAGTGGGTAAATATGCTTCGGCGTTTTTGTTGGTGTCTTTACTGTCTATCAACAAGATTTTTATAACAAAACTAGCATGGTCAAAAATGATGGGTTATTCACATATGAATAGATTATACAAATATATATTTTATTTAACAAAAAACGCATACCTTGAACAACATTTATTTTTCTGTTGATTTTCCAGATTTCTTTATATTTTCTGTTTTTTAATAATTTTAAAACAATAACGCAACATAGTTGGATAAAACTATTAAATAATTTCAGAAAAATGTATTACTGAAAAATCAGAGATGCCATATTTGTTTTCTGTCCCACTACGAGGACATCAGCAGCAGAAGTAGTAACAGTAGTGATGTAGATGTGAACACACATAGCTTTGATGCTTCATTGTATGCGAACACACAGCGTGACAGAAACCACCAACGCAAAAAATGACATTAGCTTTTATATAGAAAGATGTCCATTGTGTATCCATCTTGCATAAAACAAACTAAGAAATAAAAACAAGGGAGACAACTTTATCACTAGAGGCAGAATTCAACTTGAACTCTACAAGAAATTAGGTTTCCCAATGAAGAACTGACACTGTGAAAATGGACAGGTCTGGTTGGTCACTTAATAGAAACCGTCACGGGACCAACATCTTTTGGCAGCATGCCGTTTCGGGGTGATCAATTAAAACATTGGGAAAAGGGGTGATCAATGATTAAGTTACTTCCCTCGCCTTTTTGTTGGGCAGTGATCACTAAAAAAAGTCCGAATTTTCAAAACAAGCGTGAATGCTGCCGGGCACAAATTGAGGGACCAATTTAGCACAGAAAGGGGCATTGCAAATTGAACCCCTACTACTTTTTCCTGGACATAATAAGAAAATGTTTAAATGTTCAGCCCACTAGCTCCATTGGTGCGGCCTGTACGTTCAATACATACATGCATACATACATACATAAATATGTACGTAGCCAGCCAGCCAGCCAGACCCACTTAAGAACTGAAGAAACCTATGTTGACAGTTTTGGTGACAGTTTTGGTTGACGGTTTCTAATTGAGAAAATCTTACCCCCGAGGAGTCAGATGCTCCCACGGAAGTTCTCCAAACTCAAGTTATGTTTGGGTGGTGGGGATTGACAATAGGAAACAAAAAGGGGAAAGAAAGAAAAGGGGTCACCAGTAAGCAGGGGCCGTGGCGTCTCATGGGGACTCTCTTCGTCTCCTCCTACTCTTCTATTTCTCCTGAGTTGAAATACCATTTGTTGTTGTTGCTGCTGCTGCTGCTGAAGAAAAGTCGATTTCCCATTTGCTCGGGAACTATTTACAGCGAGAGCGAAAGGAACGGCGGACGAGTGGGGGTAATCCGTCAAGTGGGAACGGGGTAAGGACGGATGAACTTTGGTCCACAGATAAAGAGTCCCCCGGGGCGCAAAAGCTATTTGCTGCTTGTCCGAAGAACACAAATGGAAGATAAATACTTAAGAGTCCCATCAAAATCTCACAGATATTTGAATTGATTATATTCATAGATGGGTGTGTGAATTTGTGCGTTTGCATAATTGTGTGTCACTGTGTATGTGCGATAGAGAAAAAGAGAGAGAAAGAGCACGTGTATTTCAGTGGATGGTGTGCAGCTTTCTCCCCCCCCCCTCTCTCTCTCTCTCTCACTCTCTCTGCGTACAGACACATATATGAGACCTTTTATTTATTTAAGTGTGATATTATAAGTATGTACTGGAATAAGTGTGAGTGCGATTGGGTTATCTGTGAGAGTGAATATATATATATATACATATATACAGTGTCAGTGGCGCACTGGCCCAGCGGAATACGGGGAATCTCCCGGTGGGCACCTTCAAGTTGGCCCTTTTTTGATGGTGGATAATTCTTTTCTTAGGGCATGGCAAGGTTGCCAGATTAAAACTTGGTTGTGAAGCCAAACAATACATGAAAAAAGAAAGCCAAGAAAATTCAAATATCTTATTTAAATATGGTTCTAATATTTAAGTTACGCGTATTGCAGACTACCGGTGAGTTGCGCAGTGTCATTGATGACGATTTGGCGTAGCCCATTGGGCATAGGCGTTTCGGTGTGTCCGTTTGGGCATCATCTGATTCGGCGTAGGCCATTTGGCGGCGGACATTTTGGCGTTAGGAAAAAATGCTGATTGATTCATCATCATTCAAAAGTGAAACTTTAAAAGGCTTTAAAACACTAAGTGTATCTTTAATGAAAAAATTAAAACATTAAACCAGTTAGTCACTAAGAAATATAATATAGTTTTACTTAGATCATTTGGTAATTAATTAATAATTTTAAATTCGTTAAGATTTTATTGAATTTTTAAAAGACGTAGGAAATCTTTTTTAGAGTGACTACAATATAATTTAACAAAGTAAAAACAAAAGCTAAAAAGTTGACAGAGAAATCTACTTTATTTTGTTTTAAATTGTTTTCAAATTTTGTTTTCATTTTGTTTTAAATTTGCAGTATTTTCTTTGCCATAAGATAAAAATTATACTGACTGTAATTATCCATGGGGTTATCATGTGTGATCGCAGCCACTTTCCAGGAAAGGGTAAACGGTTAGGGGGGACTGGGGCCCAATGTGATATGGGGCACAGTGAGACAAACCTATTTTCTCAATAACCTTTTCTACTGCGTTTTGGGCACCAATCTGTTAGTCTTTTGCTCCATCTATTGCCATCTCTTCTAGCTAGGTGACCAGCCCATCTCCATTTTTGTTGCTTAATTATTTGTATAATATCCTTCACTCTAGTCCACCCTCTTATCCATGTTGATCTTTTTCTATCCCTTACAGTTATCACTAGAATTACTCTTTACATGGCTCTCTATGCGATTCTAAGTTGGTTCTCAGTTCGTTTTGTTAATTTCCATGTTTCGCAAGTCATAGCTGGTATTATGCAGCCATTGTATACTTTACGCTTTAAGCACATTGGCAAGGTGCTCTTCTATATGTCTCTATTCATACCAAATGCCAACCTATCGTTATGTGTCGTTTTATTTCGCTTTCATCGTCTTTCTCTAACTGTATTACCTGTCCTAGATAGATGTATTCGTCAACCTCCTCTAGAGCCTCTCCCACTATTTTTATGATCTCTTGAGGGTACTTTCTTGCTGAACATTATTTTTGTCTTTGTTCTGTTCATCTTTAAGCCTACTTTTTTATTTTCTCTATTTAGATAAGTCAACATGTTTTGTAATTCTACCGATGCTTCTGACGTCATGGAAACGTCATCGGCGAATCTCAAGTGGTTTAAGTGTTCTCCATCTATGTTTATTCCCATTCCCTGCGAATCAGTTTTCCGAAAGATGCTTTCAAGGCTCGCTGTAAATAGTTTAGGTGATATTGTATCCCCTTGTCTTACTCCTTTTGCTATCTTTATCTTGTTTGTATCTTGTTCTTTTGTATATTAATCTTTTAAGTTCTGCTTTTTTTTTGTTTTCGTCTCCATATTTCTCCTCTTTTTGATTAGTTTTAATGTCGTTTAGAGTATTTCCATGTGTTATTGTTTATGTTTGTATTGCCTACCATCTCTGCTGCTTCCTTAATTATATTTTGTCAGACTATTACTCTTTTCCTCTATGTCACTGTCGGTATTCCACAATTCCTCTATCGCTACTCTAAAAGTGTAGATGTTCTGTAGATGTTCTCTATCTATATTTTTCTTCTCAAGAATCCTTTCAGTTTTAAAGTTAAATTTAGTTCTGCACGCTACGATTCTATGGTCGCTTCCTATATCTACTTTGTTTATAACGGTAACGTTATTGATCTTGTCAGCTAATATGACGTCAATTTCGTTTTTTTGTTATACCATTTGGGCTTCTCCAAGTCCAGTTACGGCTTTCTCGTTTTTGAAAGAATGTATTAGTTATCTTTAATCCGGATCTCTCTGAGAAACTAGCAGGTCGCCTCTCTCATTTATCTGACCTATTCCATGTTTCCCTACACTAGATTCTCCAACCTTTCCATTACCTACCTTAGCATTAAAGTCTCCCATGAGTATTGTGTAATTTGTCTTTTCTTGGTCCATTATCGTACTGATGTCGTTATAATGCTCTTCAGTTTTCTGGTCAGAACTTTTCGAAGTTGGCGCGTAAACCTGGATTACCTTTAGTGTGTATATTTTGCTTAGTATAACTATTATCCAAGCTATTTTGTCTGATATGCTGTCAAAACATAACGTTATCCGCGTTGTTATTATTGACTAAGAATCCTATGCACTGAATTTGTTATCCTCCCTCCCTTTAAAATAGAATAGATGATTACTTACCTTAAGCTTTAGAAGGTTTTCTCCTTTTCTGTGGGTTTCACTGATACCTACGATGTGCTATGTGTCCAATTCCATTAACAGTTGATCTAGTCTGTGATCTTCAGCTATTTAAATCTTCATGTTGTTTAATTTGTTTAATGTCCAAGACTTTGTCTTACTTGGACAATATCTGCTCACATTCGATGGCACATTGTCAGTAGGTACACAAAAGACATTGATACGCGATGATCCAACAGGAACACTACGATATTTACATGGTTGTGCTGCCATATGGGATTTAGCTCACCCGTTGCCATTATTTCTGGTGATCATTTAGGTTGGTGTCACCTTATTCAGTATATTCGGGGGGGGGGGTAACCCAGCCATTTAGACACTTACCCCATACACACGCACACAGTTAACCAGGATTTGACGCATGTTTAACCAAAACACCCAAGGCTTATCGCCGCCCCTCCCTCTCTCTCTCTCTCTCCTACAACCAACACTCTCTGTACTTTTCCCAGCTCAATATACATTTCACACAAACAGTGAAAATTCGGACTGCACACACGTGGGTTTTCTGCGCTGCAAAAGAGCTTCTGAAGAGGCCGAATGAAACTCGGCGAAATGCATCAAGGATTATCTTAATGATAATAAATATGTTTGAGACGTAACACGCTTTTCACAATCTTTCATTTCCACATTGTCAAATTACCTCTACTATATATCATGCCGACCCTTGTGGTGTGTGTGTGTGTGTGTGTGTGTGTGTGTGAAAAACATGTGTGCTGGACGAAGGCCTTTCCCATCACCTTCCATGACTTCCTATCTTGAGCTAGCCTCTGCCAGGTCTTGCCATCTTGTGCCTGGTCTTTTCTACCTTGTTTACTGCCCCATGGGCACCAATCGGTTAATCGCTTTCCCCATCTATTATCATCTCTTCTTTCTAGGTGACCATCCCATCTCCATTTTTGCTTCTTAATTAGTTGTATAATATCCTTCACTCTAGTCTTCTCTCTGATCTATGTTGATCTTTTTCTATCTCTTAGAGTTGTCCCTAGCATTGCTCTTTCCAAGGCTCTCTGTGTGTTCTGAGTTGGTTTTCAGCTCGTTTGGTTAATTTCCATGTTTCGCATCCATAAGTCATAGCTGGTATTATGCAGCTGTTGTATACTTTACGCTTTAGGGACATTGGCAAGGTGCTCTTCAGAATGTCTCTATTCATACCAAATTGCTTTCCAACCTATTGTTATGCGTCATTTTATTTCGGAGTCATGGTCTTTTACTAGCTTTATTACCTGTCCTAGGTAGATATATTCATCGACCGCTTCTAGAATCTCACCTTCTATCTTTTTGGTCTTTTGGGGGACATTATCGTTGAACGTTACTTTTGTCTTTGTTCTGTTCATCTTTAGGCCTACTTTTTTACTTTCCCTATTGAGATCGGTTAACATGTTTTGTAATTCTTCGAATGCTTCCGACGTCATAAAAATGTCATCGGCAAATCTTAAATTGCTTAAGTATTCTCCGTCTATGTTTATTCCCATTCCACCCCACCCACCGCCAATATGCTTTCAAGGCTCGCTGTGAATAGTTTAGGTGATATTGTGTCCCCCCTGTCTTACTCCCTTTGCTATCTTTATCTTATTTGTATCTTTATGTCGTCTTATTATTGCAGTGTCATTTTCATATATGTTTTGGATAATTTGTATGTAGTTCTCACTAACGCCTTGTTCGCGCATTGCGTTGGAGACTGCCATATGTTCTACCGAGTCAAATGCTTTCTCATAATCTACGAAGGCCAAACAGAGTGGTTTGTTGTATTCTAGGGACGTTTCAATTAGTTGATTTATTGCATGTAGGTGATCTATTGTTGAGTAGCCGCTTCTGAAGCCTGCTTGCTCGCGTGGTTTTCATCTAGGGTACATGTTAATCTGTTTGTGATTATTTTTGTGACTAGTTTATATATGTTAGGTAATAATGTAATAGGGCGGTAGTTACCAAGGTCGTGCTTGTCTCCTTTCTTGTCGAGAAGGATTACTATTCCTAGACAGAAGTTTTGGGGGACTTTTCTCTCTCTTAAACATTGTGTGAATAGCTGTGCTAATCCTTTGTGCAGGGTCTCTGCTGCATCTTCTAGAAGGTCTGTCGTTATGCTATCCCCGCCTTGGGGCTTTCCCGAGTTTCATATTTCGTAGTGCATATACTACTTCTTCTACTGTTATGTCTGGGATATCACTCGTATCTATAGGATTAGTAGTTTGTGTTATTTCTAATTTGGAGGTGTACACATTTTCGTAGTATTCTTCCGTTACTTTTGTCAGTTTGTCCCTATTTTTGATAATTTTGCCGTTTTTATCCTTCAGTGCAAACATCTGTTGTTTGCCGGTGAGGTCTGCGGATCGAGCGTGTTTTAAACTCTAATAGCCTCTATTATCATTTTTGTGGGTTTTTTTTGTTTTTTCTTTTCTCGATTTTTTATTTATTAATTCTGATTTTTTGTTTTCGTCCTCTTTAGTTGCTTTAAGAAATATGGAAATAGAAACTAAAGAGGACGGGGGGAAAAAGCAGAACTTTGCATTATATATGTACATATATATATGAAGATCTACAAGATATGTTTATATATCCATTGCATACAAAGATAAACGTAGGGAATAACAGGGAAAGATACATGGCATTACATGTGTTTGTCTGCCTGTATCTCTGCCTGTCTGTCTGTATGTTTGTTATGCGGATGAAAGGGAATCCAACAGAATGGTAGATGTGATTAGACAATGTGGAAAAGAAAGATTGAGATAAACGTGTTACGTCTCAAACATATTTATTATCATAAAGATAAACCTTTATGCATTTCGTCATTCATAAGAAATTTGAACACTGCAGAAAATTGAGACTATCCATGCCG
>VCCN01002488.1:668645-686303 GCA_006491835.1 Architeuthis dux
AGTACTTTAAAGGGCTAAATCATTGGTTTCAGACATGAGGAACTCAAAAATCTAAAAACCCTAAAACATTAATTCATAGGGATTTTACAAGGAAGTGTCAAATATACTTTATAGACAAAATGTTGGATTTAATTCATGGAGGAGATATATACATATATATATATATATATCGCTGGAAAGGGAATTTCCACAGCTTTCAAACGGTGTATCTTGTCAATTTGTATCTATTGGGCTTAAAGAGTTACAGCTTAAAACGTGAAGATAAGTATTCAGCATTTTACTGTTTTTTTTTTTTGGTGTATGCTACAAACACGGACATAGCCGTTTCAACACATATAGTAACACAGCACGCGGTCGGAATAAGAGAAAGAAAGGAGCTGATGAACTCATGATATCTGTTAGTCACGGGTGCTTGACTTCACGTGGCCCAAAGGCCGTCTCTCCCTGACTCCCTTTCAATCAAAACTGTTCTTTATTTAAACCTGTCAGTTGACTTAGTCCCGGCCCATTTTGACACTTACATCCCTTTTCTGTATCTCCACCTATGTTTCGCCCAGCAATTAATCACACATAAATCTTATCACCGTTCACGTAGCGGGAACTGGTCTTTATTCGGTTTTGTTTTTCGTCCGACATGTTTGTTTCCCAATTCTGTACTGTGGTTTCTACACGTCATGTGGTCGTTATTAAGATGTTAAAAACCTTGTAAGAAGCCATGTGCTTTACCTCTGACCATGACGTCAGCAGTATGCTGGGTATGGGGAGATTGTTGTCTTTAGAACCTTAGGGAAATAACAATAACAGTTGATGGATGTCGTGCCCTTAACTATGGACAGTCAAGGTGAAAATGCGATGTTAAAAGCCGTGAATAGAAGCCATGTGGTTTACCTCTGCCCATGACGTCAGCTGTGTGCTGGGTAGGCATGACAGTTCGGAAAAATAATTTTGAAGATAAAATTAAAGTGTGAGAAGTAAATTGATTACAGACCTTAATGACCGCCTTTTGGCCTACGCAGATTTAAAGAGTCGATGATTTTTGGTGATTTATGTTTGATTAGGGGTAATTAATTATGATGCCCTCCTCTGGTTTGGAAGCAATTGTTATAAAAGCAGCGGGATCAAGGCAAACGGGGAGAACGGAGAGAGAGAGAACGCGTGAAGTGAGAATTTTAAACCAAGAAGTCGTTGTCTTTTCCGTAACATTTATTTTTCCTTGTGACACCTGCCAATCCAACATTGATTGATTTTTCAACCGTGTCCGAGACCAATCTCTGATCAAAACGTTTCGGACGCCGAAGCATCAAGACAGCTTGTCACCGGTAGCAACGGTGTGTCCACGTTCGCCACGAAGCTCTATGACCCGGCTGCAGACCAATTTACGGATACCGGGAAGGTAAGGGTCATATTACCTAACCGTATAAACTGATAAGCATGTATCGGATTTTTCTCTGTTAGTATAATTAATAAACATTGGTGTAATGAAGAACAAGGCTTGACTGTATGGAGCTTTATTCAGCTTATACAAAGACTGCGGTCCGACTAGACCAAAAGGCAGACACTATATATTGTCTGATAGAAGAGTTCTCCTAAGGGGAGATAATTATTATCACAACTGGTACGATAAGACTGCTTCCCAAGAATAAAATACCCACTTGATGCTGATAACAGTGTTGCCGATTTAGCGCGTTTCGGGCTAGATTCAGCGCGTTTCGGGCTAGATTCAGCGCGTTTCTTCTTAATTCTAGATCAGAAATTACGGTCACGTGTCGACACCAAAAGATGTTCTCACTTAAATATGTGAAAAATTAAATTAAATAAAAAAAATAGAAATTATTATTTTTTAATATACAGATTGATATGAATAAATATATATAACTAATTCTATGTCAAATAAACAAAGTTTTCTTGAAGAAATTTGCGCGTATGATTTCGCGTAGCAGATTTTGCCAATGCTTTAAAATGCTATAAACGGAATAGGTCCCTCTACCGAAAATTGCCAAAATTATTCATATATATTTTTAAAGCAAATAAGAACGGAAATAATGTTGTATCTTATATAAAAATATAATATATGGAAGAGAGTGAGTGAAAAGAATTCACTATGAATTGTAGCAATGAATAATAGTAGTAGTAAATGCTAGTCGTATCAACAGTAGTTCCCATTGTGGAAGGAGAAGAGAAAGGGGAAGCTTACAGCCAAGGCCGGAATATCCTTTGTTTTGAAATGGAGGTCTCCGATTGGCTGAAAGTAAGAGAGACATCAGCTCTTTGAAGACGACGCAAAGGCGCTATTTTGAATTTGGTATTTTTAGCACGTGTGTGAGAGACCCGCTGAAGAAAATACAATTTGGACAAAAAGACAAATACAAGAGATAAAATGAACATTGCATTTAATAAAACAAATGAAAAAAGAACATATATTGCATATAGTTAAAAAGAAAAAAGCAAAAACATATAAAGAAGGTTTTAGTAGAACAAATATAAAAAAGAGAGTTTTTTTAGTGGATCGATCGCATACATTAAAAAGTAGTTACGAATAGAAAATAGTTCTTGTCACTAGGTGGTTTTTACGTCGGAAAATGTTTTCTCTTGATACAGCTCGATCTCAACTGCATCGAAATATAAGGTGATAGATGCATCTGGTATATTGCTATCAAGAGAAGGAATCCGTTGAGGTAAAAAAAAAATAAATAAATGACCAGAAGAGCTAAGCTTCTGTCAGAATGGAATTTAAGGCTAAAATGACCGCACACTGGATTAGAAGTACGCAACCATGGTGGTTCCTTTTGGTAGAGAGCGGTCATACTGAAGAGATAGCAGTAATTATGGTCCTTAATACATACCAAAATGAAGTACTGATTATCGTAGGTGTAGTGTCTCCCAGCTCGTGGGAATCTTACTGAAAAGGAAGATGAAGCAAAGAGAACAAGGACAAAGACAAACGTGATGTTAACTGATCACCGTCGGAAAGGAGACTGGTCGTCTCTCCGCTTTGTGTGATTAACTTTATTTTTCCCAGGCGCATGACCAGGAACTCACTTCCGTCTTATGGGTTGTGGCAAGGGAGGTAACTCGGGGAGTTTGCTCCCTTGCGTCGCCAGGGTCGACATCACAGTAGGTTCAGTAGGAAGAGAAATACAGAATATATGTACAGACAATATATTCTCCAGTGATTCCGTAGGTTAGAACAACGATTTTTTGGCTCTCGGGGCAAAAATCCGTACACAGACAAAATGCGGTTGTTTACCGAAAGCATGTAGTAATATTAGGAAAGGCTTTTGTCTGGAAAGGAAAAATGGATGGAAACGCGTAGAGCCATATCTAAATAGACAAAAAGATTTGTACGTGCCTGGATGATGACACGGGCGACTGATATAAGACACAAGCGCCGAATGAGCAAAGAGACTTGTTTACGTGGTGTTTTATAAGAAGCCGCTGACGTCACGGGGAAGGGGAACTATAATTGGTTTCGTATTTCATTTGGGATCGTTTTATCGAAGTAATAAAGCCAGTCCAGTGTTTGAATCCATATTTTCGTATTTAAGACTATTTTTTTATGAAAATGGCCGCTACAGGAATAAAACATAAGAACAAAACAATAATTAAAGGAAATTTAAATACTTTGTTTGGTCACTTTTTAAATTCAAAATTAATGTTAATAAAGATAAATAAAAAAAAAAGTAATAAGATTTGTTTCATTGTAATGTATTCATTTAATTATAAAAAGCCTTTTCTTAAAAGAAAAAAATATTATTAGTAGTATTAGTATTAGTATTATTATTATTAACAGCTCCCGTTTCTAATAATTTTTGTGTGCTTTCAATATAAATATTTTCTTAAAAAAACAAAGGATGAACTTTTCGAATTTGAACTATCACGTTTACACCGCTTTTTTAAAAGTGTAAACATAAGTTTGCAACCAAATTACACCAGAGTTCATATTGTTTAGCAAATATTTTTCAATTGAAAAATCTCTACAATCTTTGTTCTTAATAATAACACAAAGATTATTACAATAAAATTCACAGGGTTACTAGATTCGAGCATTTTTTATTATCGATTTATCGCTTTGTTGTCAACAGTTCATTGGCATTCAATGCTCGACTGCTAGAGCACTTCCGGAGGGATAAAATTACTAAAAGTTATCGAAATGTGTTATTCGGCATAAACTGGCTGTCCTTTACTTACAAACTGTGCAAAACTTCAGTTGAAATAACCCGCAAAAAAACGAAGAAAAGAGAAAGAAGCTAAATTATCCCTATTGAAATTTACTAGTAGGATTTTTTCAAGTAGAGCCGGGATTGGCAACTCTATTCCAAGAAAACTGATTTTGAAACTACTTGTATTTGTATATTTTTGTCTGTAGTACCCCAAAGGAAGGGAAAGGGGGCTGATGGGTACGTATATCTGATATAAAAGTTGCATTGACAACTGAAATGTTTCTGTCTAACTCATATAATTTTTTACAGTTGGTATAGTAAGGTCTTAACAAAATATCAATTTCATATATGAGGCCAGTCGGAACCGCCCCCCCTCCAATAATTTATTAATGTGTGTTCCTTATTTTTTCGAAAAATGCTGCAAAAAAACAGCTTTAAGATTACAGAAAAAGTAAATAAACCAATTATCCCCATAATCATATTTTGCTAGTTCATAGGTGTAGAATAGACCTATACCAAGACTCAATTTCAATTTGATAAAACAAAGGAAATAACCTTGACCTCTAGTTATCTTTGATTCCCAACGCGCATGGCTGTTTTGGAAATACACGATTTATCTTTGATTACAGTAATGTCGATTTCGTTGGGACTTATCTACCTTGGTCTCATTTTCACAAAGAGACCCAGGAAAGGTCTATTTCCATAACTTATTTAAATAGGAATAGGTACTTGAATAGAGAAGGAAACATTAATCAGCGTGAATGGAGATGATGAAGATGAGTAATTTCCTCTACTTGCAAAATTTACAACACTTCATTATCGATAGTTCTGTTTGTTAATTTATTATCAAAACTTTAAGTGAAAACTTTATATAATTCATTCACATAAATACAAAGCATCCCTTCCGCTTGTTCAAGTTCACACGATTCTAAGGTAGATTTGTTTTTGAGCTTGGTTTTGACGAATATTTCCATCATAGAGGTACTTTTTTTTTACTGTATTCTGTGGATTTTCAATTCAACGACCGTAATGTCTAAAAGAACGTCCGATCGATCGACTCCAACAGAGGCAAATATAACGAAATGGTTTACAATAAAGGGAGAAGTGAGCCTCAAGAAAGTAGAGATGAAGAAAGGCATGAGCAAGGAGTCATTAGCGAGAGGAGAACAGAAACAGAAGTACCCACACCATCAACTTCTACGTCTGAACAAACAAACAGCGTTATATCAGAAAATCCAAGTGTCCATATCAAGTTATTGACAGAACCGAACCAGCCGCGGAATTTTAAATTCCCAGCCCTGACATTTGGAAAACAAAATTTCAAAAGGTCCTTCCAATCATCATGGGTTAACAAATTCAAGTGTTTGCATTATGACGCATTTTCCGACTCAGCATTCTGTTTTACCTGTATTAAAGCACTTCAACGCAACATGATTTCGTCGACAAAAGGCGAAGTAACTTTCACTGAGACAGGTTTTCAGAATTGGAAAAAAGTTTAAAGGACGGATAGGTACGCTGGTGTGATGGTTGCTGGGATGTAGGATGTGAGAGTTTTTAGCCCTGAAAAAGGCTGTTAACATTAAAGGACCACAGAACGAAAAGGGCCGTTATTGGATAGGTTGCTTTCATGTGGAAGGAGAGACTTGGCCCTGATAAGGGCCGTTATGTATTAAGATCACATTAATGTGGAAGGTGAGACTTTGTTGTTTGGCCCTGAAAAGGGCCGTGGTGTATTACAGGACCACAGTGTAGAAGGTGAGATTTAGTCCTGAGAAGGACTGTTGTATTGGTACACGGTAGGCACACGTGTTAAAGTTTGAAGATGAGCTGAGATCGTCGGCCATTGTTGGTGGAATCGCGGGCACGTAGCAAGTCACGTGACGCAGATGGAGCGCGTGGGTTGGTCGATCAGTTCCAGGAGTTGTTGAGGACGAAAGGCTTACGCCGCCATGTTGGTTTGGGCGCGGAAATACAAACAAAGACAGGAGAGTCGTGTAGGAAGAAAGCACACAAAGAAGATTACAAATGAAAGATCCGCTTAATAAAACAAGGGAGATATAGAGACATGTCGATTAGAAGAAACGGATGAGGGGGTAGGTATGTACTAGTTTGTAGTGACGAGGGTCTGAGCCCTAGGCGACCAAGGGAAGCTAACTAAGAGGTTAATCACGGTACGAATGGAGTTTACAAGCGTGTTTGACGGTTGAGGCGATAAATGTGTTTGTTTTCGGTCGCGCTGTTGACGGAACACAACTGGGTCACGATGTACGTGACAAACAAAATACAGGAGAATTTAGCGTGCGGAGGAAGAGAAGTGGAAAGGAAGCTAGAAGAGAGGTTTGTCTTAGAAGGAAGCCAAGCCATCAATTGAGGCGAAGTGAGGCAGACATGTAGAGTGGTCACCGGAGAAGTTAGCTGGCTAAGGTAACTGGAGACAAAGAGATCGCTAGCTAGAAGAAGAAAGTGGTCGCCGAAAGGGGATAGTGAGAAACTGGTAAGAAGAAGTAAGCTGAAAGAAAGGATTTACGTGTGTTAAGGCAACACACAGACCTATCGACGAGAGGGTCATCGAAAAAGTGAGGTAAACAATAGGCGTTAGCGCTTGGTATTTATAGCAGCCAGCCGTAACGTCAGCCGAAAATAGAGTGTCCTTACTTTCGTATTTCATGACATGGAGCCATTCAGGAGCAAGTAGGCTGTTAGGCTGTTACAAAAGCATTGGAAAAAGATAAAGGAATCCACAAACATGAATCGTCAGAGAGTCACAGAGAAGCTATTGCTCAAGGTGTCATTAAGACACTATCAAAAGATCGTAACGATGGTGCATATGATATGTTCTTGGGGCGAGTATCGAAAAGAAAAGAGAGATCAATGTTGATGATGCAACACCACCCCGCAAAAGGAGGCTACCACGAAGGCTCGATGACGACAATGCTTATACTAACCCCCACTCCCCAAAATTATAGCCATTGTCGGTTTCTCACCTCCAAACATTCACACCATATTATGACCTTCCATAGATCTCTCAGTTAAGAACCCTTTCCGAGCACACTTTAGTAAATTATCCCCAAAATAGGCTCCACGGGATTCCCTCCTAAATAAGATAGAAGATACAATCATCCCAGCTATCAACACTAGGCTCCAGGATTTTCTAACCAATCAGAGAACAGCATTTCGCGATATAAGCAAATGTTTTACACTATCTTGAGAACAGCGCGGACACTTGATCTCTACGAACCTCCTGTCGGAGAGATTGCTGATTCTCACGCATTTTCTGAACCTTAAGTAGGAACCTTTTACAAACCTTAACTCTCTTCCCTTTTGTATATTTCATCTATAATAAATATCCTTTATTATATATTTTATACTTTTGCGTTTTCGTGTTTTAATTCATTGCTTGTTATATTTTTTATCTATTCGTCCGTATGCCAATTTCAACGTTCCTTTCTTTCCTTCACCAAGTTCCTTTGTCACAACATCGTGTATACTTTTCCCCTTTCCTTCACCACTGACCAGCCATGTCATCTCACTGACTATTGTCTCCACTTAACTTACATACACACTAGTACACGTTTCGCGACACACGTTTCACCCTAAAGGGACATAGACACATTGACTTACTTACAACCCCTTACCGACGGATAGGCATATTGCTCATCCCGACCTAACACCATGCCATAACATAATTGTAGCTAGGAAACAGTATATACAATCATTTATCCTCATAGAGTTAGATAAATAATTTCTCTCCCCAATATACATTTTCCCGCTACAGAGAGCTCAATGTTGATGCTCCAACACTACCTCTCAAAAGGAGGCTGCCGCGAAGGCTCGATGACGACAATGTTGATACTCGCGTCCACTGCCAAAATTATCGCCAGATCTACTTTCAGGCACTTTGACCAGCCAGATTTCCGAAAATAAGTCTTTCTACAGGAGATGTTCCTGAAAGCAATCAGTAATCGGCCATGGGAAAACAAGTTGAGAGAGGTCTGCTCCAACTATAGTGATAATACCGACAAATATAGGCTTGAGCACAGCTGCCTCTTTTGCTTCCAACCGCAGAGGTTTTTAAATTTGAATTGACACAGTTCACTATCTATGATCTGGTTAAGATGTTTCAGAGACTTGACTACTCAAGAAAAGTTGCAATGTCGGTGGTGATTAAAGTTGCAAAGATTCCAACCAATGCTACCAGTGAGAGTAAAAACATACTTGAGGTCTACGACAACAAATAGCAGAATAAATCATCTAATGATGTGTAGCGGGGAAGTGGATATATTTGTCGAGGAGAGAAATTATTGTATTTGGCTCCATGAGGATAAATGATCGTATATAAGTTTCCTAACTAAATTAAAGTTATGGCCTGGTGTTAGGTCGGGATGTCGTATTTTTTGCACTCACGTACTACGGCCAGCAAGTGGAAAGCACTTGACTTAATTTTCCTTTGGAACAAACCAGATTTATCTCGTCTTTTAGATAACCAATTTTCAGGACATGAACATTCTGTACTTGACTCGAATTTAATACGCTTTGTAAACAACAAGTCTGGCAAAATATCATGTATCTTGTCAGCTTACATTTCCTCTTGGATACTTGACGAAACACATGTCAACACACTACAATTTCGACCAGCCTCACACCTTCCACTCACCCATCACTATAAGAAGACCCAGCTAATCTTCATCTTTGTTCAGTCAATATTTGTCATTTCGACAAATATGACAGTCCCACAGAGACGCGTCTCTCACCTCTGATTATGTACGTACGCATTCATACGTACATACACACACTCTCTTCCTTGACATTTTCAACAAATTACAGACATTTTTACTAAGTAGTATACGAACACTTTAAAATGCATTCCTTCCTTCTTCTTAGCTGAAAACTACTTTTTGTTATTATCTTCTGTAATAAATATACTTATTATTATCATTGCAGAGTATTTGTATTTCTTTGATCACATTGCTTTTGTTACCATGTGCAAGCTGCATCCTTGCAAATGCATTTGTTTCATATCCTTTTACTGTCGCAGAGCGGGCGGAGAAGGAAATCATTAACATTTCCCTGTTTCTTTCTCTGGTCTCATCAGCACCTTGGCCTTCTGTCGGCAGTACCGACCCTTAAGGCTGATATACGCACTATTACTGCTGCTGCTGCTGCTGCTGCTGCTGCTGCTATTGGCTTCACTGTTAGAGATCACTACGCTACTACGCCCTTATCTTTGTTATTGTTTTTACAGTAACTTTTGATGGAATCAGATATATTTAATAATGGAGTTAGTTAGTTTAATATTAAGTTTTAATTCTATCTACAATAGCTCAATTTAACAGGGGAAATGTGTGTCGCTCATTTGTAATAGTGTGTATGTATGTCAAGTGGGGACAGTAGTCAGTGAGATGAATGGCTGGTCAGTGGTGAAGGAGGGGGGTAAAATATACACGATGTTGTGACAAAGGAACTTGGTGATGGAAAGAAAGGAATGCTGAAATTGACTTATGGACGAATAGATAAAAATACAACAAGCAAAAGTATAAAATATATAATAAAGGATATTTATTATACATGAAATATACAAAAGTTAAGGTTTGTGAAAAGTACCTACTTAAATGTTCAGAAAATAGTTGTGTTTTAAGTACTTGCCTCTGTGTGTTGGTGTATGATCTTTAGCGGTCGTGGTAGTGTGTGTGTGTGTGTGTGTGTGTGTGTGTGTGAAACAGCGATCTCTCCGACGGGGAGTCAGGTAATCAAAAGTCCAGGCTGTTCTGAAGATAGTGTGAAAGCATTTGCTTATATCGTGAAATGCTGTTCTCTGATTGGTTAGAAAATCCTGGAGTCTAAGTGTTGACAACTGGATGATTTATGCCCGATCCTATCTCGATAGCTTTAGGCAGGAATCCTGTGGAGACTATTTTGGGGATATGTTCCTAAAATGTGCTCGAAAAGGGTTCTCAACTAAGAGATCTATGGAATGTCATAATATGGTGTGAATGTTTGGAGGTGAGAAACCAACAGATGCTTCATGTCCGAAAGAAAGATTTGACAATATAAGCTTGATTCACGTTGCAAATGAATTTGTTGAAAGAGCAGAAAGCATATTTTTGTACAATTTACGAACAGAGATTTTAGTAAGAAAATAAATGTAGCATATAAAGGCATGCAAGCATAGGTCACAGAAGAACAATTTAAAAGAAGAGAGCAATGTTTGCGTTTTACGGTCAGGTCAATTCCATTCTAATTTTTTAATCGCAAAACTAGAAGAAATTGCAATAACTGAATATAAAAAACTCAGCTATAATTTTTCAGTCAATATGATTAATAAAAGAAAAAGTGGATAACTTGAAAAATACATTGATTTCTGACAGATTTTGAAGCTCTATTTTCAAAAGTTCCCATAGCAGCCTTTTGTTCATAATTATCTTCATCAATTAGATATCTGAATATCATCATATATCCATCAATCAAATAGTGCACGTTTTACAATAGGGGTGCTTTTCAGCGATCTAAACGACGTGGTCTAAAAAAGATTTTCCCGCTTCGTTCGTTTTGAATTTCGTTCCGACGGCTCTGTATATGTCGTCATTTTTTTATGGCATGGGTACACTTACTCTAATTATGAATATCATAAATAATAGTCCTAAATAAATACTTCTGCATGGCGTATGTTTATAGAAAAATGCATTATACATGCATTTTTTCACCTCCCGCAATAACCACGCCCGGTTATTTTACTTTCAAACATAATGAAAGTAAAATTCCACGTTTTTTTATTACTTTTAACTCATTATGGGGCAAGTGACTATATATGATCACCTGAGGACTCGTCAGCCACATGCAAATATTGTAGCCACAAAGACAACATAATCCGCACCAATGTGGTCTGCAAGCTTTGCAAAGCACATTTGTGCTTGAACAAGAAACTGTTTTGAGGCATACCACACCCCATTAAATTAGCCTGGTTTTTTTTTTGGCCCGCACAATAAGAAAAGAAAACAAAAATCCAGAGGTGTCATTTTTTTTTGTCAATATCAGTTTTTGTATCTATTCATTATATTGAATCTTATTCTTTAATTCTATGTTTTATTTAACTTCCTAGTTTAATTTTTAATATTTTTATATTTTCCATTTTTGGTCACTTTTGGGACGAGGCACCATATATGATCACTTCATTAGAGGGGGTTTTGCCCCCATAAACAGAAAAATTCAGAAAACTTGCAACTGAAAATGTCTTGTAATTAGGTTTAGTTTAACATACAAAAAGGTTGTTTTGATATCTAAAATATTTTTAGGGGTGCCCTTATGGAGCGAGAAGTGTTGCCGGCGTCCGCGGGAATTTGTAGAGGGAATGAAGCCATTCCATTCCTCCACAAGAAGGCCGAAGTCTCATCGATAGGTCCGCTATCGATGAGAATTCGGCCTTCTTTCAAGATTGTCTTTTCGTTTGTCTCTCGTTACTATTTACCTTTCCTGCCATCGATCGTATCTAAATGGAGTAAATTTTAATCTGCCTTCGAAAACCAGTACTATGGAGAAATCTAATGCACCGGCCTGCCATTCCATTCCTCCATAGTACTGGTTTTCGAAGGCAGATTAAAATTGACTCCATTTAGATACGATCGATGGCAGGAAAAGTAAATAGTAACGAGAGACAAACGAAAAGACAATCTTGAAAGAGACGAACATTTCTTTATTCATTTAAGGGTGGAGATTTAGTTAGTATTTATGTGTGCGTGTGTGTATATGTAAGAGTCCATTGTCCGTGTATATGTGCGTAAATATGTAAAAATCCTTTGTTCGGGTATATTTGTTTTAGTGTATGACAGAGTTCACAGTTATATTAAAACGTGTACGTAAAATTAAGGGAATTGGCTTACTTGGTTCTGAGTTCTGGATTGTTTTTATAATCTGCCCGTCCGGGGTACGCGTGAAATATCACACGCACGTGGGACGGGCAGAAATCATGAGAGACAGCAGCGCTGTGAAACACGTCTTTTCGTTACGGCAAACTGTGAAGAAAGAGGCATGATTCAAATCTCGCGCCTGTCACATGACCACTTGCCGGTCCCTGATTGGCCGCCGGTACGTGAGATGCGAAGGTTAGCTGTGTTTGGAAATAGGGAACTACCCTTAATCACGGGGAACAACTCCGCTTTGATTTGCCACACCCTATAAAGGGTTAATATTTATCTTTAGATCGGTTCCAAGAAAACTAATTTTGAAACTGCTTTATGTTATGTCTTCCTGTCACGAAGATTTCCGAAGTGTTTTCAGAGCTTTTCATTTTTTAAAGAGGGGCCGCCGTCAGACAAGATTGTATTTTAGCTTTTGTAATAAAGAATAGTTACTGTTAAAAATTTTCAAATTATTGGTGGCTGGTGTATCTTAGCAAGAGCACGGAAGTAGGGCATAATACACGCGCCAAAAAAACAAACACTTTTAACTGTAAAAATATCTTCCAAGAAGTGTGATATTGGGGAGGAACAGAAAAAGTCAAAAGAAAAACGCAATCATTGTAAAAAAAAGTAAATTTTTTTTTGGCAGAAATAGACTTAGAAACTAAATTCAAGCTATTATGCAGATTTTTAACTCCTCCTCAAGTTCTGGCCAATGTAAGGATGGACAACAAAGATTATGTTTAGCTTTTGAGCCATTTCTTTAAAGAAAACAAAAGCGTATTGGGGGGGGGGTCCATCATGCTGTCAAATACAGTAAAAGGTTATACATTAGTCTCCCTTTATAATGCAGGTGTTGGGGTCCAAGAAAGACAACCACATTATAACTGAACTGCGGATAATCAAAAGTCAATTATGAGTGCGAAACAAGTCCACTGGTGAACGAATGTGTTGTTTTCATCACAAAATCAAAGTAATTATGTGTAAAACACCATGTAATTTCCTGTTATTTGATTGCAAATTGAAGAAATTTAATATTTTAGTCATATTAAGTGAGCCTTTTAATGAAATTCTGTCTTTATTTTTATTTCTAGACAAGTGGGAAATAATCAATGGGGGGAGTGCGAGGGGGTATGCTGTATACCTACTTCTCAATTTCCAGGTTTTTTGTATGCTCAATGTCTACCAATGGAGACATTATGGTATACTTACTTCCCAAAACCCAGCCTTACCATATACCTAGTTCCCCAAACCTATTTCCATCACAGGCGATAATATAGGCAAAAATGTTGGGATCCACCCCGCCTTATATCAAGAACCTCTCTATAGTGAATTGCGCTATGTCGAAGGACTCATGTATATATTTTTAATAATCCAAATGAAATGATTGGAAGTAAATATTAAAAGAAATCTATATATGTATATTTTATATATATATAAAAGTAAATAAAAGAAATAAAATCTGATAACATTGTTTGTTGTTATTCTTTAAGCTTTGGGGATGGATTTTAACAAAATATTTCTTTTTTCTTTTTTCAATAAATTTATTTATTTTATTTTATTTCTATAATTCTTTTGTTTCATAACCGCTTTACCCATGCACTATACAAGGGCAGTGCATCTATGAGAAGGTTACTCTGACAGAAAAACCTACAGCTTGGGAGTTGCTATAGCTAGTCCCAAGCCCGGATAAAGGAGGAAGGTTGGACATGGAGCTAGCAACTCCATCCCATAAAACCTACAGTGGTTGTGGCCTGATATTTCACAAGGAGTCTACAGGAATAATCAACAGCTATAAAAAATCAATTTTCCCAAACCCCAATTTAGCTATAGAACTGAGCCGTGGTAATGATTGCAATATACACTGACTAAGTTGGGCACCTGCTGTAGAGCAATATAAACCAGATAGTCTCACAGACTAATCATTATAATAACAGATCTAGTTAGTCACTCAATAGAAACTGTCACATGACAAACATCTTTTGGCAGCATGCCGTGTTGGGGGTGATCAATTTAAAAAAGTCTGAATTTTCAAAAAATAAGCATGAATGCTGACGGACATAAACTAAAACACATTGGAATTTAGGTTTAAAGAGCGAAAACCATTCAGTGGCTCAAAACTAAGTCATAACTGATCAATTCCCAATGTTATTAATTACTTATTATCTTACTATAGATTCCATAGTAACTAATGCTTAACTCATTAACTTTATGAGGTATAAAAGCAATGTGTTGTTACTAAATTTCACACAATAAAGAAATTATAAAAATTTTAGTAAGTGCCCTAAAGTTCATATATCAGTATTTATCCAACAAAGAATTTGCCATATGATATATAAAGTTCTAAATTATCGTTCTACTAACAAAAAACCCTGTTAATTGTTCTAGAAATTACATTGTAAGAACGTTAAATGATTCCATGTTCCGCTATTGAAAATCCCCCAAAAACAAACATTCTTAAATTATTTTTTTCTAAACAAATGAAGATAGGTTGTCATGGAGGGAGATGGGAAAGGCCTTCGTTCAGCAGTGGACAAATGACGGCTGATGATGATGATGATGAATATTTTTAAAAGTAAGTGGGGAGCGGGGATCAAATCTTGTGAGCTGTCGAGGTTGGACATGGAGCAAAGGAGATTAAGAACCACTGATGTAGTGGAAGTTACATTGAATATATTGTTATGTCGACAACTTCTCTTACCACCACCAACCACTCCCTGTCGCCGCCGCTAGCTCACTCCTTCCTCCACTAGGCTAGGGCTATTACAATTATCAGACAGAGCAAGCCATTACTACTAAGCTGGGCTCAAACCAGAAGTGAGCAAGCGACCATCTTGGATCCCTTGATTACCTTTTACTAGTATGGAAGCCTGTATGTGTAATATTCTTTTGAATTCGTGGTGAAGTGGTTCGAAAAGCCAAAATGATGAATGACGAGACAAAATAAAGAAGTAGCTTTAAACAGGAAGCTTTAATGAAGGCGACAAGAAACGGGAAACGATGATCGAAGGCCAACACATGCCAAATCCACACAACTCACGGATAGTGGCCAAGGCTATTTCTTACGCCTGGGAGGTCCATCGAACGACGTGTTTTCGACTCAATTAGCTTTGCTTTTCCTTGCGTGTTCAGGTCTATTCTTCCTAGGACCTTGCTTCTTATTCCTTTTTTGCTGGTTGGTGCTTGTCTGAATTCTAGTCCTCTTATTCCTTCCATTTTTTCTAGGACTCTGTTCTCCAACTCCACTGCAGCTTACTTCAAACCACAGCCTGAATCTCCCGGTGCGTTGCCAACTCAAAAAATATTTTTGCGCTAGTTTGATTGCTAAAAAGTGCTAAATTTTATTTTAAATAGCCAAAAACGCACTAAAAATGGCCAATAATAGCCAGAAATGTTTAATTTTGTTAATTTGTTAAATGTTTAATTTCATGCTTTTTTGCACTGCTAAAACAAGAAACACGCTGAATCGCAACACTGAGACCACGTTGCCACGATACTGTGATTCAGCTGCCTATGGGTTTAATTTCTTAATCCATATGCTGTCACTTCAAGCTGCAATCCATCAGCCCTTATCGTCTCTTCTCTTCAGCTTACTGCCACATAACAAACTGACCACACCCATATTTTTTTTTACTTTAGGGTATCCAGTGAACCCTAGTATAATGTTTATATATGTATCAATGTTTATGCTTAAAATAAATAAACATGAATAAACTCCCAGCAACTCCCAGTGTGTTCCGGTCCCCAAAACGCGGGCCAGAAGTGAGAATGGGTATGGCTCTCTCTTCACCAGGCAATAGGCCTGAGCACACATATCTTTGTTCGTCTCTCTTCCTTTTCTAAACACAGCTAATACAGTTATGAACCAAACACGTTCAACTAAACAGAAACTAACAACAAGCAACTAATATCAGACAACATTATACCTAGGAAGCGATATGATTTTGTCCCCTTTAACTGGCTGACAAGTTACTTCCCGTTGACTGCCATCTTTGGCCCCCACCTTTCTGGGTCCTGGCGCAACAATATGTATACATTAACTTGTATGTGAGTTTCACTATTTTATCTTGTGTTAGGAATAAGCGAGGGTTATGCTCAATTGTAATGATGCTGTGTTAGGAATAAGCAAGGGCTTTGCTCAATACCATAACAAGAACAACAAGAACAATCCTCACCAAAATTAGAGATGTAAATCCCCATTCCCCTACTGTGATCTGAACTCACAACCAAGTGTTCGGTAGCCAGCTGTCTTACTGACTGAGCTAAATTGACAAGTCTTAGATATCACCGAAAATTTATCATAAAGCTCCATAATGATTAAATATAGAAATAAATATATATTTTCATGATTTTTTATTTATTATATATACCATAAAAAAAAGTTGCTGTAATCATCTTCAGTCAGGATAGAAGTTGGATTGGAGTTTGAGCTTGCAGCAGCTAGGCTTGTTCACTTAGTAGTCATTGAAGCTGTGTGGACTCTTGACAGAAGATAAGGTAATATATAAATTATAAGTATCAAGTAACTGGAAACATATATATGAAGGACAGGTCTGTTTCATCTAACCGAATTTCACATTCCCGACTTTTCATTCGCTGGAAGACAATTTGAGTCACTGAACAGGCCTATTTTTCATACTTTATTATTTTCAAAAAACACTGGTTAACTTTTTTTTTCTAAAATTATTGCGATGGGGGTATGTTAATGTTTACAATTTAGGGGAAAAAAGCCTCTATTGTAAATGTGGTATTTGCTTGCAATAAGTTTTAGTATTTACAATATATATCATGGATGAGATTTATGATGAAAAAAAAGATGTTATATACGATCATATGTGTTTGTACCTGATTTATGAGAAAAAAAAGTTCAGTTAGATGCACTGCACGTAGCAAAGTGTTTTCCGTTACCAAAAACTATTTTTGTTTACTATGTAAAAATTATGACTGACCAGCAACAGACTACTGTGCTGCTAAAAATAGGCGGCCATGTTTGCATAGGCAAACACATATTAAGTGTCCACTTTAGCAGATATTTACATTGTAAATTGAACATCGGGTGACACAAAGTCAGGGTCCAGTTTTATATTATACGCACATTATAAATCGATCACCCACTTTAGAACCAATTCACAGACTTCCCTTATAAAAGTTACCCTTTTCTCAAACACCAAGATCGGATTCAGTAAAAACAGTTCATACTACATAGGAAAAATATTTTTTCATATTTTTTAAAATATATTCGTCCAAACAAATTTTTCCACTTTTTCCCTTTCCATCCGAATAGAACCCCGCTGTATTTGCATACCTGTCAAGTTTCAATGTTGAAAATGAGTGAGAATCGTGTGACCCACCTCCAATGGAGAGGGGACTTCTAGGGGGTTTGCATGTACCCCACCCCAGAAAATTTTGAAAATGATGTATCCAAGATTGGCTAAAATTGCGTTTCTGAGCCTATCAGCAATGAAATTAAGTTTTTAAATTTAAAACATGTTTCAAAAGTTTTGTATATGATCTTGTTGAGCTGACCATTTTCCCAAATTTGAAAATTGCGTTTCAGGGCATATCAGTGTCGGTTTCTCACCTCCAAACATTCACACCATATTATG
>VCCN01002488.1:718112-732443 GCA_006491835.1 Architeuthis dux
TTTCTACAGCTACAGTAGCTTGTTGAGAAGACCTCCAATATTTATTTTTATTCAGTTTGCAGATTTTTTTGTGTCAGAAAATACATCTGAAAAATAATTTATTGTTAAATCTAACCAGCAAAATTATAAATTCAATATATGTTTTGGAAATGCATATAAAAAGGTAAATCAGTGTTACTAAGCAAAACAAAATCTGACAAGCTGATGTATTTTCAAATGATGACAAAATATGCTCTAAATGCCCAATGTGACATATATGTCACATTACAGATCACGGACACTAAGAGTCCAATTTCAAAACAAACTTCATCAATGTGTTCCATGTGGTCCATTTGGTCTGTTTTATATTCCACATAATTTTACTTGAAGTAGAAATGGGTCTGGGTTCTTATGGGTTAAGTATATTGCGAAAATGTCACTTTGTTCTGCGGAACTTCTGGAAAGGTCGGACCACAGTTTGAATACTGCTGATCTAGAGGAAACATCTCTTATACTAAGGACCCAAATGTTCTCTCCACGTTTTCACTATGGTTTGTTGCCTTGTGCTTTTGTTGCCATTGAGAACAAAGATAAAGTAATAAAAAAAATAATAGTGTGATGATTGACTAAATATAAAAATGAAGTAGTACTGTTCTGTTGATCTTAAGAAATAAAATAAAGTGTGAAGGAATCGTTTATGTAATGAAGAATTATCAAGTATATTGCGAAAATGTCACTTTGTTTCGTGGAACCCCTGGAAAGGTTGCGCGGAACCCTGGGGTTCCGTGGAACACAGTTTGAATACCGCCGATCTAACAGTGTTATGATTTGCGTATCCGGCCACCTGTGGCGGAAATGTAAGTGAACTCGATCACCTTAATCTCGTAAATAGAGATTAACTGTTCTTTTTGGGGGGGTTATTTATTTGTGGTTTTTGGAATTTAATGGTTTTAAATGTTTATTTTCAGAATGGGTCTGCATCCATACAACATCTAGCCCCACAACCTGAAATCATTGGTTAGTCAAAATATTTTTTGTTATAAATTGGTAAAAAAATTGTTTTATAATTTCATAAAATTTTGAAGTGTTATTTTTTCCCCCAATGCAACGGATAATTATTTCTATGGTCTCAGAAATCAAATGTAAAAATGTGCAGAAAATAAATAAATGTTTCCAAACTATCATTATTTGGCCGATACATAATACATGAAGATCAGGTATTCCGGATTTTTCTTGATTTTTGGTTCTTTCTATAAAATTTTAGCTTTGTGAATTTTTTCAGATTTGTATACAATAATTTGAAAAATGTCATAAAACGTCTTTGTAACTTACTTCACAACCTGGGTATGTATCTCTGGACCCATCTTTTCATAAAGTACCAATAAAAAATATAAGAGTTTGGAGAAATGTGACTGAATTGGAAAAATGCCAATTATTATTTCAATGACTTAAATTCCATTTATAACTTATGTATATATTGTTGTATTGGATTCCTACAAAACTATGCCTTTGGATATGATTAGTGGGATACATTTTTTATCAGTTATTTCACTATCAAGTGCAAAATTAATAAACAACATCTACAATTTAGCACAATTCACAGATCAAACTCTCTTGAAAATCTCATCTGACAGATTCAAAAAATGTCCTTGTAATCTCATTTTTTTTTCAATAATTTTAAAATTATTTAAATTATTTTTAAAACTTTGTACATTATTGCTACCTTTAAGATGACTAGGCAACTTATTCAAAAAATATATTACCCTATTAGAAAAAAATCTATTTGTTTAGTAGATTTAGCTTTTGCAATCTGTCTTGTCAATAGATTTCTAGTTCGAGGAGAGATATTATTCAATTTTTGATGCTGCATTTTTTAAAACCTGGGTCATTCTTTGCCACATTGTAAAGATAAAATTTGACATTTTAGAGTAGTCAATATAAAACCTCCATTTTCCCCATTTTTGAAGAATCATCTTTAAACAATGCACAAAAAAATCACAGTCTTGAATTGATTTTGGTTGTTTTCAAGTAAAAATAAAATGAATTCATTCCGGCAGTACTTTTTATCCCTGCCACCAGTGGTGTAGCAAGTGTTCTCAGCACCTGGAGACAAAGACAGCACCTGGGGCAAAGTCAGCACCCACGGACAGTTGCACTATATCCTTGGGGCAGGGGGCATAGTTATTAATTAAAAAGCATTATAGGACAGAGGAAATTTTGCACTACCCCTGCCACTTCTTACTGAAATATTTCGATGCAAAACTATACCTGCCACATCTTAATGCAATATTTCAATGCAAAAACTATCCTTGTCATTTCTGAATGAAATATTTTGATGCAAAAACTATCTCTGCCACATCTTAATGCAATATTTCAATACAAAAACTATCTCTGCCACATTTAATGCACTATTTCAATGTAAAAACTATCTTTGCTAAACATTAATGAATAGTTCTCAAGCATAAATAAACTGTTTCGATGTTACATAGTTGTGTAGTTTGAATGAAATAATATTTCCTTGCAATATATAATTATTCTTATTCTTATTACAACGGGGATAGTTTTTGCATTGAAATATTCCATTAACATATGGCAGGGATAGAAAGTACTGCCCAATTCATTCACAAAAATTTAGAAATCTTATTATCATCTCTTGTGTTGTGTTATTTGATTTTTCTACATTTTTTGCACGTTGTGGTAATAATTTTCTCCCCATAGGAGAACTCTTCTATGAGACTATATATACTGTCTGCCTGTTGGTATAGTCTTTGTATAAGCTGTATAAAGCCTTTGTATGAGCTGAATAAAGCTCCTTGAGTTAAGCTTTGTTCTTCATTACATTGAAGTATAAGTTTTTAACATTTTTTCTAAGTACTGTTAATTTTCACAATATGTAAATCTTTCAAACCTTTGCATCTTCATCAGTAAGGACACTGGCATGTTGTTATTTATACCTGGAGACTCCTTGTGGAGCATAGAGCCGCAACCACTCTGCTGCAGTTTACAGAGTGGAGTTGCTAGCCCCATGCCCAACCCTCCGCCTTTACCCGTGCTTGGGACCAGTTATGGCTACTGACAAACTGTTGTTTTTTTCTGTCAGAGTAACCCTCTCCTAGATGGACTGCCTTACATTTAGAACATTTTATTTTAGTGTGAAAAAAAGTATACAATTTGTATATACAAGCACACATCATAACAATCATATTTACACAATATCTAGGGTCTTAAACCTTTTGCGGTATTGTAATAAACATCATAATTCTTCTTAAAATCATTTACATCTATTGATAGCACTACATATTCCGGTAATCTATTCCAAAGTCCCACCACTCTATTGCTAAAAAAGAATTTTCTGATATTCAATCTACTTCTATTTGCTTCTCCGTATATGTGTGGCCTCTCAGTCCCTTGTACCCCCTACTTGTAAAAAATACATCAGGTTTTACTACGTCTAAACCACACATAATCTTAAACATTTCTATTAAGTCTCCCCAATCTCTCCTATTTTCTAACTATGTTAATCCTAACACTTTTAGCCTATCCTCATAACTCATTTTTTAATTCCAGTAGTAACTTAGTTGATCGTCTCTGGACTTTTTCTAAAAGATTTTTATCTCTCTCCAAGTACGGTGACCAGGCCTGTGCATGGTACTTGCAGTGTGGATGGACATAAGTCTTATATAGTATAAGGAACGCGTCCTTTTCTCTATATAAAGGGCTCCAGCTGCCTGTTTTTACCTATAGCTGGGCAGAAAAGTGCATTTGTGCAAAGTGAAGCGTGACGTAATCAAAAAAGAGGAGAGCCACTAAACCAGTGACTGGACTGAAGGACCTTCCCTACACTAGCAGATTGCAACAGCTTGGTATAGCAACTCTCACATACAGACACAGAAGAGCTGATGTGATAAAAACCTATCGCATCCTGACCAACCAACACTCAGTCAACACTGCCGTTGCCCTATCTGCCCAAACCAGCACATACTCAACCTTTCATCAAAGACACATACTTGAGGCCACATATACAAACTTCAAACGCAACTTGAAATTGGTGCGAGGAAACAGTCCTCACTGCAAGAGTGACAGCAGACTGAAACAGTCTGAGTGAAGCCATAGTCACTGCAGAGAATGTCAACACTTTCAAGACTAGCCTAGAGAGGGAATGGTCAAGCAGAGACAAATATTGCTACATCTTCTCCTATTAAACTATGTAACCCACGTTAATAAGGAGCTGGGAAACAATTGGTAGAAACCTACGTTGGTCTAATTACTGCACGGTATCTATTGACTGATATAAAGTATATAAACAGCCTCAGCAAAAACTTAAACTTGGTTCGCTGATTCCGTTTTTGTGCCAGTAACGTTGCACAAAAACGGAATCAGCGAACCCTCTGTGAGTTCGATTCTCACCGAAGGCTTACTCTTTATTTCCGATTGCACTGTTATTCGTTGCCATAGAAACAGTGGCCTGAATTAATAAGTTGTATAAAAACAACTAAAATTGTTGCAAACAAAGAAGAAAGGGATTGTTAATGGTCAGGAATTAAGTCAAGTGTTACTGACAGAATAGGGCTATTATAAGTAATAATAATAATGAGAAAATAATAGCATTGCTAGGAAATGTTTTTGCCATAACACATGATGAAATTATAAACTGAAGATTTGTTTATCATTGTATAAAAATCTTTTTAAAGTTTCAGATCAGAATTTGGCCTTTTACAGAAATGAAATCCAATCAAGGCCACAGGGTAAGTCATTATTTTATCTTCTTTTTCATTTAGATGATCTTTGATTATTTGTTGTGTGCAACCTTTCACAATGACTTTTGGCAAGGAGTTTTTATTTTGCCCACTGAAATAGATGGTGTCTCAAAAGTCACTCTTCAATTTTTTATTTTTTATTCAAAACAAACGGAACAAAAGATATTTTTTATAGTTTTGAGAAGGGTCATTAACATTCAGACGATTGAGTTCCTTGTTGTTTGTGTTGTTAACACAACATTTCGGCCGATCCATTCTTTGGCCTTTCTCAGGTGTAATATCCGAATGTGATGGGGTAAACAGAAATTTTTTAACTTCAAAGGAGGCAATGTATTAGTCGGACAAGTGCAGAGTTCAACAGGGACAAGATATGTAAGCCCAAACCCGACAAGGCAAGGATAAAGACCCCATTACAATCGGATATTACACCTGAAGAAGGCTGAACGTTGTGTTATCAACACAAACCACAAGGAGTTCAATCGTCTGAAGAACTATTTGAAAAAGTAAGATGTTTGTTTTCTACAGAGGATGTTCTGCCTTGTGTGTTTTCCATGGTTTTCACAATGTGTGTGTTTTTTGTTCACGGCCCTTCTCTTTTTGGCAGCTGCATTTGCACACCCAGGCATAACAATGACCATGCAACACTTTCAGTTAAAATATGAACTTTTTTTTTTAAAAAGAAAAAGAAAAACAATCAGCAAAAATACAGCACGTGGATATTTACAATATCAACAGGAGATAATGGGAGACAATTCTAACCAAAATGTATAATAGTATACACAATCAGGAAAGATAACTCTTATTATACTAGTTAGTATAATGGTGCAATCATATTTTTTTAATATATTCTTAGCAAATTATGAAAGACCTAAAGATGAATTTTAAAAGTTTTTTCACAGATACCCCATAGTTAGTGTTGAACAACAGCTGAAAATAAGTGTGATTATAGACCAAGTAGACTGTCCTCCTTGTATTTACGTAGGTACATCAATAAGTCTGCAGCCTAATGATGAAAAAGCATTTATTTTATACAACAGATATTTATTTTTCAACATAATCTTCTTCCTAGTTAATGCACCTAATTCTAAAAAATGTTCTGCTTTGCACCCCACACCCCACTGGATCTGTGTCTGTGTATATATACATATATATGTGAGTGTGTGTGTGTGTGTGTGTGTGGTAAAGGCCTGTAGATACTTTGTGGAAAATTTTCAAGATTTTCAAAAACTAAATCTACTAAACAATTAGGGTTTTTTTTCTTATAGAGTAATATACAATTTTTAAATAAGTTACCTAGTCATGTTAAAGATAGCAATAGTGTACAGAGTTTTAAACATAATTTGGATAAGTTTAGAAATTATGGAAAGACCATGAGATTTTCAAGAGAGTCTGATCTGTGAATTGTGTTAAATTGTATATGTACATTTGAATATTTTGTATTTGTTTAGATGTTGATGTGTAAATATTGTCTATAGTTGGAAATGCCCAAAGAGGATTTAGTGATAATAATAATAATATCTGGACTTGTTAATGTGACCTAAACTCTAGTTTTTCTGTTTCTCTTTTTGAAGGTGACTACATTGAAATTATGTTGACCATGTGGAAAGGAAACTATGATTTGTTGGAAAGGAAGCATGACTATATACAATGGTAAGTAAAATACTTAATTTTATTTCTCACCAAAGACTGAATTGATTTAGTCATTAAATGGAAGCTGCATAGATATAAAAGATACTGAAATTTGAAGGCCCACAGAAATTGTTTTATCCTATCACAGGCAGGATTTATTAAAATACATCAAAACTTTCATTCCCTCTCATGATTACATAAAGAAGAAGAAGAAGAAGAAGAAGAAGAAGAAGAAGAAGAAGAAGAAGAAGAAGAAGAAGAAGAAGAAGAAGAAGAAGAAGAAGAAGAAGAAGAAGGGTCTGGTTAGTCACTCAATAGAAACCGCCATGTCTTTTGGCAGTATGTTGTGTTGGAAATTTTAAAAAGACAAGTGTGAACACTGCCGGTCACAAACTAATGGACCATTTTAGCATAAACTTACATTGTAAATTGAACCCCCACTAGAAAACTTATTTTGGGGGAGAATTTTCAAAAAAACAAAAAAAAGTTTTTTTTCTAGACATAATAAGGAGCCCTCTAGCATAACGGTTTCTATTGAGCGACTAACCAGACCTGTTGATATATTTGTTTAATAAATCCTACCTGTGATATCACAGGTTACATAAGCATGTTTTTTTTTTAAATACAGACTTTTTTAGTGATCACCAACCAACAACAGGTGAAAGAAGTAATTTATTCATTGATCACCCTTTTTCCCAATTTTGTAATTGGTCAACTGCAACACAGCATTTTATTTTATATATACTTTCTTTTTATCTATTTTTCTGATAAAAAAAATATGTTGCAGGTTGTTCCCGAACCGGAAACCTGCTTCCAACCAAGAAGCTAGCCGCCTTACAGATGAAGAAGCAAAGGTTTGAAAACTTTGACTTTCAATTGATTTAGTGAGCAGGTTGTGAGAAAGTTGGAAAACACAGCGAGGTTTTGCTACTTAGAGCACAAGGTGATAACTGTGTCTCACATGCATACCAGACCAGCCCTAGTAGGCCGGGGGCCAGCAGGGCCTACCGTGCACCCCCCCACCCATGATCCTATGGGTAGGGTACCAAAATGTTCCTTAGGATGTTCTCTTTAAAAAAAAAGATGTTCCCATGAAGAAAGTTGGGAAGAACTACCTCATTTGCATAAAACAAAATGGCCACCAGCAAACACCAAAAAAAACAGAATTTCATATCTCATCACCCAGTTGACATATCTGAGTACTTTAAAGGGCTAAATCATGGTTTTCAGACGTGAGGAATTCAAAAATACAAATTAATTTATAGGTATTTCAGTACTTTACAAGGAAATCTCAAGTATACTTTATAAGCCAAAGTCTATGGATTTGGGATTTAATTCATGAAGGTGATATATACATATATATATATATCGTTAGAAAGATAATTTTATCAGCTTTCCAATGGTGTATGTTCACAATTTGTATCTGTTAGGTTTTAAAGGTTACAGCCTAAGAAGTGAAGCTTAAGTATTCAGCATTTTACGAGAAAAATTCAAGTACACAGTCCAAATTAATTTTTGATGGCGGTATATACATATATATATTGTTAGAAAGAGAACTAGTATTATGACTAGGGGGCCTGTTTTAAATAGCCGGACCGACTTGAAAACTGAAGAAACCTATTTTAACAGTTTTGGTTGATGATTTCTAATTTTGTAGTCACTCAACATAAGATGGACATTTAATTTTTTTTAAATTATACAAATATTACACTGCGTTCAATATGCTGATATTATGATTAGGTGACCATTTACCAAAGTTTGATATGGACAGTTATGGGGCTTGAATGAGTTGCAGTCAGCAGTAGTCCTCCAAATACCCTTGTAAACCATTTGTTTTATAGTCCAGCATATACAGTAGACGTATTCAACAACCACTTATTCTCATCAATAAAAAAAAAAAGCCAGGTAAATACCAATATTAAGTTAAAACAATGCAAAATAATTGCCTGAAAATGAAATTTGGATACAAGCAACTTTAAATAGTATATATGCTGGTACATAAGATGGACATTTAATTTGTTTAAATTATGCAAACAGGTCTGCTTAGTCACTCAATAGAAACCGTCAGGTTGCCAACATTTTTTGGCAGCATGCTGCATTGGGGGTGATCAATTAAAAAAAGAGATGACGAATGAATAAGTTACTTCTCTCACCTATTATCAAATTTTCAAAAGAAATAGTTGGAAAAAGGGGTGATCAATAAATAAGTTACTTCTCTCGCCTTTTGTTGGGTAGCGATCACTAAAAAGTCTGAGGGTCGCTTTGCAGCCTTTTGGCTGAGATCAAAGTGTAGTATCTGTTCTTCGAAACCACCATGGCCTCGAAGTTCAGAGAACCACGGCCCTTCGGGGGTACTTGTGGCATGCTCGGGTATCGTCCTGGGAGAAGTTGCACAGGATATCTTGGCTGTGGCTATGATCAAAGTGGAATATCTGAGCTTCGAAAACGCCATGGCCTCGAAGTTCGAAGAACCACGGTCCTTCGGGAGTCCTTGTGGCATGCTCGGGATCTCCACCCCTTCTCCCCACCACCCCCTTTATCCCGGTCCTCGTGGCATTTGTCTCAGTGACAGGGATTTGGGATTCTCCCCCCTCAAATCTCTAGTTACGGGGACCTGGGATTCCCCCCCCCCCTACTGAATCCGGTACTAAATGACCCACCAAGGGTCGATGTGCCGTTAAACAAAACAAACAAACAAACAATAAAAAGTCTGAATTGAAATAAGGAGTAAATGTTTAAATTTTCAGCCCTCTAGCTCGATTGGTGCAACCTGTACGCATGATACATACATAGATGGCCAGCCAGCCAGATCAACTTGAAAACTGAAGACACCTATGTTGATAGTTTTGGTGACAGTTTTGGTGACAGTTTTGGTTGATGGTTTCTAACAATGCAAAATAATTGCTTGATAATGAAATTTGCATACAAGCAACTTTAACTAGTACTAGGATTCCAAGGGAAATTATGAATCACTGCCACCCATATATGCTGTGTTAGGGCTGATCAATTAAACATTTGGGAAAAGGGGGAGGGTCAAAAAACAAAAAAACATTTTCCCTACACATTGAAGGAAGTGTGTGTGCAAAATTTCAAGTTTATACTAGAAACGTGGAAGTAAACAGACGGAGAATATTTGAACAATTTAAGGTACTGTGATGATATTGCTTTAATATCAGAAAATGCAGAGGATCTACAAAACATATTAAGTGATCTAAATAGAGAAAGCCAAAAAATAGGGTTAAAGATGAACAGAACAAAGACAAAAGTAATGTTCAATAATAAAGTCCTCAAAAAGACCATAAGAATAGACTGTGAAGCCTTATAAGAAGTTAAGAAATTGTAGAGTTGAAGTTGCTACAAGATTATTATTGGCAATGATGTAAAGATGTTGATAACGAGGGAGAAGTTATTAATTAAAGTTGTAAGTTGTGAGAGAATGTAGATGGTTTCTCTATTTGAAAGTAGCGGTCAAAAGTAGTAGTGATAGTAGACCTGTCATGGCACACTGTGGCCGTAGTAGCAGTTGCTGTTCTCACTGGAAGAGGAAAGTAGGTCACGTGGTCAAAATGAGGAAGGCAATAATCAGCCATATTAGTTTCATGTGCCAAAATGTGTTCGTCTGTGATAAGAGGTTTTAAGTGAACCGAGGTTGGAACAAAGAAATTGGCTAAGCAAAAAGAAGACATAAGACAGAAGGGAAAAAGATACCGGCATGGAGGAAGGATAGTTTCTAACCAGGAAGACATTTTAAGGAGTTGTACCGCTAGCCTGTGTTAGTAGAAACTAAAGTAATTGATGGTCATCATATATCCTGAATGGCCTATATTTGAGGCATTTATTCCTAGTCTGGGCAAAAAGGAAAAGGAGCAATGACCAAGATTGAAATAAAGAAATATTGGCATTTAAAGAAATGTCCACATTTAAAAAGTAGAGATGTAAAAACACTTAGTGGGCCCTAGGCGACCATGATACTTAAGTGGATGAAGCAAAGGTTTAACGTGCTAGGAAGAGGTAGGCACGGTGAGTGAAGCACTGAGTCCTAAGCAGTAAATAGGCTGAAAGGCCTGGATTATCGTAAAACTAGGGTTTATATAGTCGTGCTGACATCACAAAAAAAGGAAGCTAATTTCATAGGGTTCAGAGCTGGCTCCATCGTGTGATAAAGCCAGCTTGATATTTCTAGCCCTATTTTGATATTTTGTAAGAAAGTGACCGCTACAGAATACATTTACGGAGGGCAGGTGATAAAATGAAATAAGACGGTGCATAACAATTGGCTGGAAAGCATTTGGTATAACTAGAGACATACTGAAAAGTAAATTACCAATATGTTTAAATTGTAAAGTATGCAATCAAAGCATAATACCAGCTATGACGTACAGGTGCAAAACCTGGAAACCTACAAAACCACTCAAAAACAAACTCACAATAGCACAGAGGGTAATGGAAAGAGCAATGTTAGGAATAACTCTTAGCAATAGAAAAAGATCAACATGGATCTGAGAGAGGACCAGTGTGAAGGATATCGTACAAGTAATTAAGTAACAAATATAGCGAGAAGAAAAAACAACAAACATTCCAAGAGAAATTATGAATATATATGCTGTGTTGGGGGTGATCAATTAAAGAGTTAGAAAAAGGAGTGATCCATGAATAAGTTACTTCTTTCGCCTTTTGGGCTGTGATCACTAAAAAGGGTCTGAATTTTCAAAAAACAAATGGGCACAAATTAGTAATCAGTTTAGCATAAACTTACATTGCATATTGAACACTCCTCTAAAAACCTAGTTAGGAGGGGGGGATTTTCAAAAAACAAAACTAAACGTTTTTCCTACTCATTGAGGAGAGTGTGTGTGTAAAATTTCAAGTTTCTACTATGAACGGTTAGGGCTGGGCAAAGTCCAGATACATAGAGAGTTACATAGATACCTATAAATGTCAGAAAACATGAATAAACTAAACCCAGCAATTAACCAGTGTTGTGAGTAGCAGTAATTAATTTATGCTGGTACATAAGATAGACATCTAATTTTTTAAAAATTATACAAATATTATATTGTGTTCAATGTGCTGGTATTATGACTAGGGAACCATCTACCGAAGCTTGATATGGACAGTTATGAAGCTTGGATGAGTTGCAGTGAGCGGTAGTCCTCCAAATACCCTTGTAAACCATTTGTCTTATAGCCTGGTATATGCAGTAGCTAGTGTAAGTGCTTTGGTTGTTTTTTTAAGCAACCTTACAACCAATATGTAATTTGGATGTATATAAACATATTTTTGGACACTTTTAATCAGAGGTCTTCATATTTCTTCATAGATCATTCGAGAGACACCAGAATTGAAGGATAGAGTGAAGAGTGCTTTTGAAATGATGCTGGACTTTTATGGCATGAGACTCACAGATGATAACCAGATTCAGCTCTCAATGAATCACCATGAAAGACTGGAAGAGCTTAACACATGGTAAGTTGAGAGTCACAGGGTCATAAATTTTGGTGATCTTTTTTGTAAAAGTATTCTCAAACTTATTAACTGCTGGACTGTAAAGAAATGGACAATTAAAATCTAATAATTATGTAATTTGTAGTAAATTTTTTAAATCTCTGTCTTTTACCATGCTTTGTTAATGCAAATTAAGTATTGAAATGGTTCTTCGGACTGTTGAACTCCTTCTTGTTATTTGTGTTGTAAACACAACATTTCGGACGATCCATTCTTCGGCTTTCTTCAGGTGTAAAATCCGAGTGTGATGGGTTAAACAGAAATTATGTTTAAAGGTGGGTAGCCCTTATAGCGCATGTCCCTGGTGTTTCTGTGTCTTTGTTCTGTCGGGTTTGGATTTGTTGAGAAGTGGAAGCCACATTGGGTTGAAATCCGTGCTTGCCTGGCTAATGCATTTAGTCGACATTTTGATGTGAGCTGCCTCTTTGATTTTTCTCTGATTCCAACAACGTTCTCTGTCGATAATCTGGACTTCCAGAGGAAGATAACGTCATGTTTACAACACAAATAACAAGGAGTTCAACTGTCCGAAGAACCATTTCAATATTAATGACCCTTCTCAAAACTATAGAAAATTAAGTATTGTTTACTTTTTTTGGCCAAAAATTGACTTCAAAACGAACAAATGTTTTGCTTTCTCCCTTTTTTTTCCTTTTTTTTCTCAGTTTGGGAGAGGTAATGCTCGAGCATTATCTATAGTTTTTCATTTTTTCATTAAGTATTTGTCAGAATTTTCTTCAAAGTCACATTGTGAGAAAGGGGAGTGGTTATGAAATAGTAGGGCATAGTATGTCAATGAAAAATATATTAGAAAAAAAATCATAAAATGAATTAAATATAGATATATAGTTGAATTTAAATGTAGAATTGAATGAAATATATATTTGATATTAGATTTAAGTTTAAATCATGATAGGCTAAGCAGATCAATCTTAAATCTTTTGTAAAATTATTTTTCATTTTTTTGACAAAACTTTGGGTTTTTTCTTTCCAGCAAAAACAAGAAAACAATTGTGAACAAGATTTTTCTATTTTTAATAACTTTTTCAAAATCGGCTGTCAACAATTTAAAAAAAAAAAACCCAAAGAAAGTACCCATTGCTATGTCAACAGAATTTTTTTCTTTTTAAAATATCTTTTTTGCTTTTCTATTTTTTACACAAAATGATTTTAATCAAAACAGAGACAATATAATTTACAACTTTACACAAAATAAATACAAATAAATAAAATTGATGTTTTTTAGTTTTCAATTAAATTATAAATGATAAATTCTTAATTAAATTACATTGATTTAAATTAAATTAAATTGATTTAAAACAATATTACGTTCTTACAGTTTTTATTGTGAATACCGTCTGTTATCATTAATATATTCTCTTTAATAATCAGAAGCTTTAAGTAAAGGTAAGTAAATTTAAATTATATTGTTATTGTTTTGATTGAATTCCTTTTGTGTAAAAAAAAGCACTTCCCGAAATTCATCCACATATTCGAAAACATCTAGAATCTAGATTGGTTAAATCGTATTTTAGTGTCCCAATTATTATTGCGCGTGATTTCCTGTTCATTTTGAAAAATATCTGTAAATGTATAAATTCTTATTTAAATTCAAATTAAACATTTAAAAATTAAAAATCAAAATTAGCACTAACCCTTTCTTCAATTTAAAATTAAACATTTACAAATCAAAATTAAATATATTTGTTTCGTTTAATCTGATTTTGTGCCCTTTCATAAATTTTTACTACACCAATTCCCCTATAATTAAATTAAAAACATTTAAATTCAGAAATGACCTCAACAGAGGTAAGTAAACATTGTATTCTGAAAATCTTTATTTGTGTCATATTATCTGTACATGTGTTGTAATAAAATAGATTGTAATTCTTCATTTGTGTTTGTAATGTCCTCACAACAAGCGCAATAATTTGGGATGCTAAACTTCCCTAGATTCTAGATGTTTTTATAGATGTGGAATGGAAAAGAAAAAAGATTGTTTAAAAAATTTTTTAATTCTGTTGACAAAACCCGTAAAATAATCAAATTGTGACAACCGTTGCTACAGGAAAGAACTATTTAGTTATGACGACATGCAAAGAAAGTTGCCCAGTGTGTGGAGTCACATTTTTTAAAGTACATAAACACAATGTCAAATTTCTTATTAGGGCAGAGAAGTGGATCTTCATCATGTTGGAATAATTAGTAATTGGAGGGTTTGGAATAACGGGGGGTCGGGAAAATTAATAAGCGGGGCGGACGATTATTCTGTACTCAACAGTACTTGGAGATTGTGTGGTTAAGATGAAATAGCTCACTGACTAGAAAGATAGTCCATGAGAACATGTCTTATCTACATATGTCTTATCTACATATTTTCCCTAATCACACTTTCTCCAACTCAAAGCCCTATCTTCCCCCCCACCACCCCATGATTCTACATTTAGGGTACCAAAATGTT
>VCCN01002488.1:738687-752575 GCA_006491835.1 Architeuthis dux
TTAAGATGGACTGTTGGAAAGCTAGTAGAATACCCTTTCTAATGATATATATATATGTATAAACCACCCTCGAGAATTAATTACACAATCCATACACTTTGTGCTGTGTATTTGACATTTCATTGAAAAATGCAACATACCTAGCTTCACGTTTTCAGCAGTGGCTTTTTAGCTACAGATACAAATTGATAACAAACCCTGTTGGAAAGCTAGTACGGTTCTCTTTCTAACGATATATATATGTATATACCTCCCTTAAGAATTAATTCCACAATCGATAGACTTTGGACGGTGTATTTGAAATTTCTTTGTAAAATGCTGAACACCTAACTTCATGTTTCCGGCTGTAATTTTTCATGCCCAACAGATACAAATTAACACTGTTAGAAGGCTGATGAAATTCTCTTTCTAACGATATGTATATGTATATACCTCTATCAAGAATTAATTCCACAATCCATACATTTTGAGCTGTGTATTTGACATTTCATTGAAAAGTGCTACACACCTAGCTTCACGTTTTCGGTGGTGGCTTTTTAGGCCCAAGAGATACAAATTGATAACATACCCCATTGGAAAGCTAGTAAAATTCTCTTTCTAACGATATATATATGTATAAACCTACCTCAGGAATTAATTTCACAATCGATAGACTTTGGATTGTGTACTTGAGATTTTTCCCATAAAATACTGATTACCTAGTTTCACGCTGTAACTTTTGAGGCCCTAGTTTCACGTTGTAACTTTTGAGGCCCAACAGATACAAATTAACTACATACACTGTTGGAAAGCTGATGAAATGCTCTTTCTAACGGTATGTATATGTATATACCACCCGCAAGAATTAATTCCACAATCCATAGACATTTAGCTGTGTATTTGAATTTCCCATGAAAAATGTTTAGGCACAACAGCTACAAATTGTGTACATACACCGTTGGAAAGCTGATGAAATTCCGGTTCCAACGATATATAAATGTACATACCTCCCTCAAGAATTAATTCCACAATCGATAGACTTTGGATAGTGTACTTGCAGTTTTTTCATAAAATGCTGAATACTTAGCTTCATGTTTTCATCTGTAACTTTTGATACCAAATAGATACAAATTGACAAGAGGCACTGTTAGAAAGCTGACGAAACTATCTTTCTAACGATATATATATGTATATACCTCCCTCAGACTACGTACTTGAAATTTCCTTGTAAAATGCTGAATACCTAGCTTCACGTTTTCGGCTGTAACTTGTCATGCCTAACAGCTACAAATTGTGTACATACACCGTTGGAAAGCCGATGAAATTCACTTCCAGTGACATATATATGTACATACCTCCATCAGGAATTAATCCCACAATCGATATAAATAGTGTACTTGCAGTTTTTTCGTAAAATGCTGAATACTTAGCTTCACGTTTTCAGCTGTAACTTTTGATGCCAAATGGATACAAATTGACAAGAGGCACTGCTAGAAAGTTGATGGAATTCTCTTTCCAATGATATGTATATATGTGTATATGTCTTCATCATGAATTCAATCCAAAATCGATAGACCTTGGCCTATAAAGAACACATATACTTGATATATCCTTGTAAAATACTGGAATACCTAAAACTCAAAAATTACTTTTATGGTAAGAGAAAGTGTATTTATGGACTTCTCATGTCAGAAAACCATGATTTAGCTTTTATAGTACTCAGATATGTCAATTGGGAGATATCGGCCATTTCATGCAAATGAGGCACTGCTTCCCAACTTTTTTCTTGGGAACATCTTTTTTTTCTGAAAGAGGACATCCTAAGGAACATTTTGGTACCCTAAATGTAGAATCATGGGGGGGGGGGGGTGCACAGTAACCCCTGCTGGCCCCCGGACTATATCTGCCTATTATTATTATTTTATCACTAGTTTTATTCATCCTAGTATTGTTTCTTTTCATCACAACACTCTCTGACTATTAGAGTAAACAGTGCAAAATCGGAAATAAATAAGTAGCTTCCAACAAGACTTGAATTTGCACTCTACACCTCAGGAGCCCATCTTTCATGAATATGAAGGAAAATAGTAGACAAAATTAATTATGATAAATGACTCCTTATTCTCCAAGGCAATGGCCTTAAATGAAAATTTAATGCTGTCGTTTTCCCCTTATGATGACAATGTTGATCCTTTTAACTTTGGCTGCATAGGAAATTTGCATGTGTGGATATTTCATCTCTGGTCTTTGGCTGCATATGAAATTTGCATGTGTGGATATTTCATCTCTGGCCTTTGACTGCATATGAAATTTGCATGTGTAGATATTTCATTTCTGGTCTTTGGCTGCATATGAAATTTGCATGTGTGGATATTTCATTTCTGGTCTTTGGCTGCATATGAAATTTACATGTGTGGATATTTCATTTCTGGTCTTTGGCTGCATATGAAATTTTATGTCCCAGTTGGGCATCATTCCTCTTGCTAAAATTTTGAAATGTCATTAAAGATTTTTTAAAATTCATGACTGTCTGTTTTTTTACTATTTTCTTTTAGGGGCAACCACAATTTTGCTCGTATTTCAAGAATCCTGTTGGCTCTCAAAGAACTTGGGCACAAAGACTTGATGTTGCCATGGGTGAAGTTTCTGGCTGATCTGATTTATCAGAGGGAATGTTTGGATCAGGCGGAATCAAGCTTTGAGGATTATTGGATTGAAACACTGGATGCAGAGGACCAAATAGAGCTGCAAAAATACTTAGCAACTTGTACATTATAAACTAAGTAACAATATTTACTGGAATAAATAAATAAGTGAATATATTATCCCTAATGTTGAAGGTCTAAAAGGCATTTTGATACCAACATTATTGGAGCTGCATGATTTCTCTTTTTTGACTTTTGCTAAGTTGTAAGTTTATGTGAAAATTATTTTCTTTTTTCATGTCTTTTTTTCTCAATCTATTTACATCACAAAATTTATTGAATCTAAATTCTTCTTAAAAGCTTTCTAACTGTAATGTGTTAAAACAATCATTTTTTTGTTTTGTTTTAACTAAATATATTCTTATAAAAAGATGAAAATAAAGAATGAGTATTTTTCAAAATATATTTTGTAAATTTACACATTTTTTTGTTTTTTCTTTTTCTGCAATTTTCAACCAGTTCATTCATTCTCCAGTCGGGTTGCCATATCTGAACATTCACGTTCACCGTCATTCAAAAAAGAGGACATTCCCATTCACAGTTGTCAACACACGTAAATAATATAGCGACAATATAGATTATTGCCACTGGATGAGGATGGAGATCTCCTAATCTCACTCTCAGATGCCAAAATATTTTAAATAATTTTCCTTACTTTAGGTCTGGAGGACTGGCAGACACGGGCAAAATGGTTTAATAAGGGCACTAGCTAGCTTGTGTTGATTAAATAATAATTTAGAGCTATGGATAGTAGTAGGTTTATTCATTGATTAGAGCAATTTTTACTGATAATCTATACATATAAAAGCCAAATAGGCGAATGAGTATGGTTATATGATGTTTGGTTGTCTGTAGTGTCTGCTAGCTGAGATCCTAAAACTCATAATGAACTGGTCCAAATGAGGTAGATTGTACAACGAATAATAGAATTAAATGGTGGAAAAATGAGACGTTTCCATATCAAAGAAGTACACCAACCAAAATCAACAGACAACCTGTGTCTGTCAATGATCAAAGTCTCTTTCTCCTTTCACTTTCTTTCAGCTTCATTCTTTGTTCAGTCAAATCTATGACGGATCCACCCTTTACACAGAGACGCGCCTCTCACCTCTGATTATGTACGTACACATTCAAACATACACACACACACACTCTCTTCCTTAACATCTCCAACAAACTAAGGACACTTAATAAGTAGTAAACCAAACTCTTTACAAGCATTTCTCCTTCATTCTCTACAGCTGATAATTTTTTTATTGTTATACCTTCTCTAATAAATACACTTTTATTATGTTACAAAGTATTTCTCATTGCGTTATTACCATGTGCATCTTTGCAACATACATATATTTCATCCCTTTTACTAATGCAGGAACAGAAAGTAAGAAAATGAAAGTAAGCGCATATCGCTAACCTTACACTTTCTACTTTACACTTTCTACCTCTCTACCTAACGCTAGTTTGCCTACGGCAGTCTGACCATTAAGGCTATTACCACCACTGCTACTATTAGTTCATCGTTACTACTTCGGCCATCTAGAGATTACTACGCTACGATCCTCATTTGTTTACACTTTCTAAACTAACTTTCAATGGAGTCAGATATATTTAATAATAGTTTTAATTACATTAATGTTCAGTTCAATTACACGTTTTTAGCGACAGATGAAAGGGAAAAGGGGTGATGAGTACATATATCAGTATGCTGATATAAAAGTTTTGTTCATTGACTGTGAACAAATTTAATTTTTAATATATATTCTACGTATAAAATAAGTAATATTTTGCGGAAGGTCGTGGATCCCAGGTTGGGTACCCCCGGCATACATTAATATGTTTTTTCCGGGCTGTTTTGGGATCCCAATCTGCCCTGGTGGTGATTTTCTTGATAGTTGAATTAAAAAAAAAGATTACCTAATAAAATCTCTTTTGACTACTTATTGCCGATCCATGCATAAAAACATATTTTTGACAGGTATATGCTAGTAAATTATATATTTGCTTCGCCTCGCTTCTCATTGTGTCTCGTATTTTACCATGACTTGTGGGCAGAGTTGACTTTTAGTTCTTGTGGCCTGTCATTGATATTATGGGGTTCTAACCCTAACCTGTCACCGTCCATCATCTTGTTACTGAAAAATCATGATAGACCCTATAAAGAATTGAGTGACAGCAATTTAAATTTATATTATATTTCTGTTAGATTTTCTGCCTTTGCTTACAAAAGTCAACATAGGAGCCTACTGATCTGTATAAAAGCACTGCAATAAGGAGAATTCATTATCTTTTCCATTGACTGCATGGAAATGGTCATTTTCTGTCGGTCACAGTTTCACATATGATCTCTGTGGATCCACATTGTGAGTCGTAATGTTCTGCGGTTGTCTGACATTCTTGCAACATGACCTGCCCATTGCCATTTGAGTTTTCTAATAGATTCTATGATATCTCTGACTCCTGTGCAGTCTTGTGATCCCTCCATGTGAAACCAGGCATGATCCTCTCCTGTGGATGTTGTATGGTTCTTAGTTTGAGAGCCAATCATTTGGTTAAGTTCCATGTTTAAGCTACATAGGTGACTATCGGAAGGACGCATTACCAAGCCTTTCTCCTTTGGTACTGTACAAGCAACTCACAATGCATACTTAAATTTTATCTAACTTTTCTTGTAGTGATATTTTGTTTTCTTGTAGTAATATCTTGATTTAACTATCACACAAGTCTATCATCTTTATAGTTTCATTATTACCCTTGTATGGTACTGTTGTCGAACACGAGCACATCTCTCAGCTCAGTTGTGTTTCATATACAACAATTTTCCTAGGTTAGGAAGAGTTAATTGCCCTTGTTATTACTTGTTATTTGTTACAGTTGAATAAAGCTGTTTGTTTTAATAAGACGTGACTTGTTATCTGTGCATTCGCTATTAGCGCTAAATTACAAACTGTCTCCAACCCTTATTATTTCATCTCAGCATTACAACAAGATGAAACATGGTGTCAGAAGTGAGATTTAAAAAGGGGACTTAAACAGAAGATTTAAACAGAAGAATACTACTAAAGTAAAAGGGGAAAAAAAGAAAGTTTTTTCAAGTTTACCAGTCATTGCCAATAAGAAAAGATCTTTAAATTACATCCACCAGAAGCATTCGAATTTGTGGAAAAATTGACAGCAAATCTTTGAGAGTGTAGGGCCTTGTGTCACCATTTTGTAGGTACACAAGTCCGCAGAGGAAAATGGCAAAACATATCTCTCTGTCTACAATTATAAATTCGGCCTTGTTCAAAGTTCAATAAAATAAATGAATAGACAAATGTATATATAATTTATTCAAGAATAATAACAATGAACGATTGAATGAATGAATAATGATTGGGAAAAATAATGCTTCTTGCATTAAGAAATATTCAGTTTGACTGGAACAAAAAAGTCAAAAGTGAGCGTATGTATAATAACACTTGTTGTGTCAATGGGTGTATACATGTGTGTGAGTCAAATCAGGGACTTACTTGCTTGCCGTTGAAATGTTAGATTGCCTTGTGCACAGGTGAATGCATGTGTGCGTGTGTGAGTCAAGCAGCCGTGCCTCCTCGGCAGCTAAGCTGTGACTGATGAAATGTATCTGTTGTCTGATATATATACGAAATAGGCAGGCTCCTGGAAAATGGAATTTTAGGTGCGTTTACATTGGTCAACAAATAGCTTTTGTTTTTGAATTAATTGTTGAACACACCTTTTCTAACTCGATGGCACGAATCTGTTGGGGCCTATTTTAGTGATGATTTTGGAGAATAAATGTTTGGAGGTGAGGAAAAGTGGAGGAACCAACAAGAGGTTTCGACAAGCATCCAAGTTATGTGACGAGGATGATCAAACCCAGATTAATACTTTGCTATATTGTATGGGAATGGAATCGGAAAACATTTTCAGAACATTTTCTTTCACGAGAAAAGAGGATGTAAACGATTACAACACTGTTCTGATGAAGAAAAATACCATTCATGAAAGGGCGAAGTTCTATTTAAGAACTCAGCATCCAGGTGAAAAACATGAGATGTTCATAAGTGCGCTATATGAGTTGGCAGAACACTATGATTTTCCCAACAAGAATGACCAGATTGGGGATCGTCTAGTAATAGGTCGACAAAGCAAAGAATTATCAGAGAAATTGCAGCTAATTCCAGACCTCAAATTAGAGAATGCGTTTGAAATAGCGAGAAGCTGGGAGCAAGTGAGATCTCAAATGGAAGAGATTCAAATAAAAACGGTTGACAAAATTCCAGAAATTTTAGATGTGGACAATGCAACAGACAACACAAATTCAATCACTGTCCTGCAAGAGGAAAGACCTGTAGATAATATATACTTGAAATAGGCTTTTTTTAATTGCGTCATTAAGCCAGTGTAGTTGGGCTGGGTTTCAACTAATAAGAAAAATGGTAGTCAAATTTGGTATGTCTGATATCAGAATAAAGATTATTTTTAAAAAATATTGATATTCTCTTGTTCCATGCGTTTGTCACTGTTGTCGAGAGGACATTTTTTCTAACACCAGTGGAGGTCTGAATTTGTAGTTTATGGCTGTGTCCCCTGGTTTTACTGCAGATAGATGAAGTCAGCATTTTCTTATCGGAGCATTTTGAACAATGAACGTCAGTATCCACTCTATGTATGTTGTTCCGGATTCTATATTTTTTTGGCAAAATCTCGATATATTTAGATTTTTTTGTGCAAAATCTAGATATTTTTAGATATTTTATCCAAAATATCAAATTTTTAAATATCAGTTTAGATATTTTATATCTAATTTAGATATGTTTTGTTGCGTTTTTTTATATAAAAAAATATTTTTAGATATCAGTTTAGATATTTTGGCTAAATCTTGATATTTTTAGATATTTTGTAAATTTCAGGCCCTGATTTCTTTAGATATTTTTCATTAACAGTTAGATAATTTGGGATTTTTTTTCCCTCAATCTCTTTCAAAAGAGATGGCAACACAGTCGAAGCTGGAACAATAATTTTTGTCGGTTTTCTTAGCGTGTTATTTATAACAATTTCTCTTTTTAAAAACAAAACAAAAATATGTGGTCAAAAACTGAAAAAAATCAAAATGGTCAGCTTATTTTGCGCCACCCTGTACAAGACTACCGAAACTTGACCCTTTTTTTCTCAATTTTAATAGGAATCTGGTAGAATGCAGGGAAGGTAAAACTGCCCACAAATAAAAACAGTTGGACATCATGGAGTCTCAAAAACATCTAGAATCCAGATTGGATACTGCGCATATTCACATTGAACATTTAAAAATCAAAATGTGTTTCATCATCTCTTTGTAATCCGTGCCCTTTCGTAAATGTATATTAAAAACCTTTAAATTCAGAAATTTACTTTACTCACGTAAACATTATGTTATTCGTGCCCTTTCGTAAACTTAAAATAAACACATTTACATTAAAAACCTTTAAATTCTGAAATAATCTCAACTAGGGTGAGTAAACATTAAACAATAAACAATGTCAAATCAATCAATGCTTGTGTCGCAGTGTTACGGACGTTAAAGTTCCATAAATTTCTAGATGTTTTTAGATATTTAATTTGGGAAGCTAAATTTCCTTAGATGCTAGATATTTCTAGATGTTTTTTTGAAAACATGGCTTAATTCCATGATGTCTAAACAGTTTAACATTTTAATTTATTCAAAGCAATATCAATATAAATTTAGTAAATTTACGTATTTGCTTCTGTTTTTCTGTCATTAATTCTTTTATTTCTTGTTTTATTTACGTGCTGTTTTTAACATCGAGGTTGTGAAACTTGTGAAAGCCTTCTTCTGCAAAAAGCGCTAAATTAGCGCGTTTGCGCTATTTTTGGTGGTTTTTTTTTGACCATTTAAAAAAATCTAGCGCTTTATTGTTAGCAACGCTGCTCGTAAAAACACTTTCTTTCACTTTTAAAAGTGAATGTAAATAACAGTTGAACTATCTCCATTTGCATGAGTGACTGGAGTGGCACCCATAATAATTGAAGTTATTCAAAGAAGAACTTAAACGAGGGCAAATTATTCTATTTCAAAACGATATTTTCAACAAAACAACACAACAGACTGATACGATTTACCCCAAACTTTGCGTGTGTTCAACCTTTTTTTCGCAACTTTTCCACTTCTTTCCAGGTATCTTGGCCATGTTTCAAAACGGGTTCGTTACTGTTACATTTTCGGTGATTTTCAACCATTGGCTATTTCTGCTACGGATGAACAATCGCGTAAAAATCTGTTTTTTTTTCTTTAGAAACTTGTTTCTTGTTTCTTGTTTGCAAACCTTTAAATTCAGAAATGACGCCAACTAAGGTGAGTAATTTAATTTAATAACAATGTTTACTCAGAGTAACCCGTTTCGAAACATGGCCGTTATCTTTTTCTTTTTCTCTCCAAGTAAAATCAGTGCACAAACGGTTGCCAGAATTGTTTATAAAAGGAATTATTTTATTATTCATTTTTATTATATGAAGTATTGTATATCTTGGTAACCGGAAAGTCGGCGCGGACAGTTCGGTCGCGAACAACTCTGTTTCGTTTCTAAAAGGCGGAAATGACTATTATTAGACGGGATTTAAAACGAAATAGAATCAAAATATATGAATCTAATGCAATTTACAATAATAATAAATTAATTCATGTTTGTTATTTAGTTTTATATATCTTTTTCAACTTTTTATAGCTAGTTTTTGTTTATTTTCTAAAGTAATGTTATTTAATTTTTTATTATTCTTTTTACGAATACAGATTAAACGAAACAAATTTTGATTTTTTTAAATGTTCAATTTATTTTTAAACTGACGAAAGAGTTAGTGTTAATTTTGATTTTTAATTTACACCAGATATTTTTCAGTGATAATAGTTAAAAACACAGAACACATGTAGATTGATGTTCCTAGTTCTCTCTCCACATAAATTCATTCACAGAATTTAAAAGGTGGTTCCCCTGTGGTTTTGTAAAAAACTTTTTCCCTCCCTCAGTGATTTGATGGATTGTAGATAGGTATTTCTGCGCACTTTGGACACCCCATTTTAAAACGTAAATTAAAATTTAAAAACTGTTGTTTGTAAGTTTTTTTCTTGTTTTTGTTAGAAAGAATAAAGTCCAAATATGTGTCCGGAAAAAAGAAAAAAAAACTTCAACGTAGAATTGTGCTTTTAAAAGTCAATTTAAAGTTTTAAACTATAATTTGCGCCATTTTGTTGACCATTTTGGAAATTAAAAAAAATTCGAAGTCTGTAATTTAAAATTTTTTTTATGAATCAAGAATTCTTCCAATGTTTTTTAAAAAATTAGATATACTTAGTTTCATCATTACTGAACAATCCTTAACCGAATAATTACGATTTTACATTCAAAAACTACATATAAACCTCTTCTTTTTTTTTCACGGGGGGGGGGGGGATATCTGTCAACACTTTCTGTTTACCGCCATTGATAAGAAATGTTAACACGGCACAAATGCGCTAATTACGTATTACGGAAATAGGTATTTGTCAATAAGCAGGTGGCTGACTGAGATTATTACAGAAGTTGTGTCCTCTTTGACATAATAGAAAATGTACGTTTATGTCCATCCGTAGAAAAATATCGGCCAATTAAATAACAACAAAAAAAATAATTAAAAAAACAAGTACATGGTTTCAGTTTTCATCTTTTTTACATCTCTTCACTTACTCTTTGACTACATCATGTGAGAACAGAATTGAACCGATGGCAACAGAACAGTAAAAATTGAATTTTGTATTTATTACCACAAGAAAATTACTGAAATCCAAATCAGTTGATTTGCATACATAACTGCAACACATTTAGCCATCACAAAAACTGTGACTTGTTTATTTATTATCACAAGCAAATTACTGAAATCCAAATCAGTTGATTTGCATACATAACTGCACCACATTTAGCCATTGCAAAAACTGACTTGTTTATTTATTTAGAAGTTTCTGACTCGTCCAGACATGTACAGTTATCAGTTGTTATGAGTTAGACAGCAGTACGACTAGGAGTATAAGTGTAAGGGTGTTGAGGATGGGCATGGCTTCAGGCATTATAAGTGATTTTTTTCAGTTGCTAAGTGACTATTATGAAATTGTTTGTTTTGGTTTGTTGGCTCCAAATTTCATTGGTATTTCCGAGAAGCCATTTTTAAGTAATCATTACTCAGAACCTAGCCAACTTTGTGTGCTCTGTCTGGCAAGGAACAAAGTGATGCCAATGCACTACAAAATGTTACAATCTGAATCTTTCTAGCTTTTCTAGATCCTGAGATATAAGGTCTCAAAAATGGCCCGAATTAAAAAACGACAAATATGCACCATTTTTAAAGGCAAAAATGTACTTGTGGAACAATCTGCACAATTTTCTACTAGGAACCACTGAAAAGAGCAATGTTTAACATACTTGGGGCTAGATTTTCAAGTTGGTATCTTGATTCTTTCATATTCTAATCAGTGGTTGAAATGGAGGGGGGGTATGCGGGGATACAGCATATACCTACATCTCAATTTACAGGGTTTTTGTATGTTCAATATCTATTAATGGAAACTTTAACATATACCTAGCCCCCAAATTCCAACCTAACCTTATACCTAGTTCCTGAAACCCATTTCAATCACTGGTCCTAATAGAGCATTTTGTTTAATGACATCGCGAATTTGGAATTTCATTTATTTGTACAGTTCTTATTTATCTTTAATTAGTAGTAAGGATAAAAGAGAACTTAGTAGGCAAAATATGTTTAAACATGAAATTTACTGTGACAAGATGGAACCTCCCCCCCTCTTCTTTCTCAGGTTAGATTTTATAAAATACATTTTGTGGAGCTGGGTTAAATATTCAATTCATAGGTGAGATAGCAAATTTTAGAAGGAATATTTTTTTAGTCAAATAGAATCTTGGCCCAGAGAGACCATCTGGTAGATATCTCCTTGTATAAACATTAGAGATATCAGAACAATGGAGAATTGGAAACCCCAGATGTCTTTCAGAAAAATAGAATAAAATATTTTTATTTAATGGAAAAAGAGATAGCAAACAGAACAGCAATTTTGTCAACCACGTATTTTATATAAAAAAAGTCACCTTTAGATGACCGGGAACAAAATTCCTCAAGAGATTACTCACCTAAATTTGACTAAAAAAATATTCCTTCTAAAAATGTGTGGATATTCTATGCTAGAATGGAAAATGTTGATTAGAATATGGTGTATATCAAAAGTAGTTGTAGTAAGATATTGTTAGGAAATGGGCTGTAGATTGATGGTGATGAGAAGAGAAATATGTCCTAAAATAAATGACTAGATAGGTGAGTGAATAGTTCAGGAGTGAAATTTCAAAGTTTAAAATTGACAGATATCCTATCTTTGCATAATATTCCAATTTTTTTAAACATACACGCTTATTATAATTCACTCAATCTGTCAATTCTCAACATCGAAATTTCAATTGTATTAGTCTCACTAGACCTATTCCTAGTATTTTTGTTGGTGTAATCTAGCAGCAGTGGTTTCCATCGAAGGATTATTAAAAATCAAGCATCTAAAAAAATTAGAATAAAATATCTAAACCAGTTTTCATCATTACAATAGAGACATGATACCAATGTAACTCTGTACCAGACTAAACTAATCCTTGAAATATGTGTTTGTGTGTGCATTATACGTTTTGGGTAAGTGAAGCATCCGTCTCTTAAGAGACCACCCCTGTTGGTTGGGGCATAGAATACGCCGACTGCATTCCCTGCAAACCCCCATCCCTAAACAGGGGCTCCCTGTTTTTTCACCAAAGTCGCAGGACTCTAGTTTTAAAAAATAACCATTCACCAAAGACGCAACACTCTATTTTTTAAAAATTTTAAACTGATTTCAGCATTAAATGACCCATCAAGGGTTGATAGGCCGCTAAACAAATCAATCAATCAATTAAACCTTCCTGAGGGAAGTGAAACTATACTAAAAAATATTTTAAAAACAATTCGATATACATACCGTGACAACAAACTCTCTACAAAAATGTGCCTACATTAATTTGCCCACAATAATTCGTCTACATAATTTGTGTATTAAAAAAAAAACGAATTTGGCACTAAATGACCCACCAAGGGTCGATATGCCGTTAAATGAAACAATCAAATCAAATCTTACGAGAAAACTCCAAATGGAGTATACACTCAGTGACGAAGACCCGGTTTCTGTTGCATGCGTCAACTTAGTGATCCTTTCAAGTTTCAAGTCTGGTCGAGACCAGGACTTTATTCTTACAATTCTTTTTATGAACACCCACTTGGCAGGATGCAAGTCTACCAAGGGATGCTTTCACCCTAATCACACAGCTTAGAGTGTACTCAATTAGCTGCTGAGTGCACAGGGAAATTTGTCCCATTGAAGAGTTTTCCATATTTTTCGCTCATACCGGGAAGCGAACCCAGGACCTTCTGCGTGTGAAGCAGATGTGCTAATCATTACACCATCCAAGCATACCTTTTGGGCACCAACTGAATAAACATCTGATAAACAAGATAATACTTTATATAAAAACTAGTATTTCATTTACATTAATTCATAAAATATTAAAATCTGTTACTCATTTGTAAATATTGTTGATTTTATTTGTAGATTTAATCTAAAATCCCCAAATCTTGGAGCAAATCTTTTCTCTGCCAGGTGGTTTTTGCTCATTCTTCAACCAAGACAAGAAAATGGCTTCAGGTAAGAACAATAAATCATATTTGTCCGACAAAGGTTTTGGCCCTTCAACATTTAGTGAGATTTGTAAGCAGAAATGCAGTAGGTGAACTACTATTTATAAAGCTTTTTTTTGGGGGGGGTCCCCCAAAAGCTTTATAAATTGGGGTCCTGGGAGGCGTTTTCAAATAGCATGTTAGCAAATGTTTTTCCTAATTACATAACTCTTAACATCATAAATCACTTGATACCGCTCCTAACTAACAGGGGAGTTCTTCTATGGAAGAAACAAAGTTTGTTAAATTTATTATGTCAGCTGGAATGAAAAAAGAATTTAACAAATTTACCTAAAGTTGAAAGGGAGGTGACTCTGGTCAGCAGTTATTCCCCTTGTTGACATCTACATCTTATATGAAACTAAGTGTTAATAATATTGAAAACTGAAAGAAAACTATGTTGACAGTTTTGGTTGACA
>VCCN01002488.1:758841-769975 GCA_006491835.1 Architeuthis dux
AAAATATTAAAGAAATTATAGGTAGCAATAACATACTAAATAACAAACATATCCATGAAAAACCCATTATCAATATTAAGAATAGTTTATGCTGCAAACACCTTAAATTTACCAATTCTTTCATGAGTTTCATAACCAAGAAAAATTGCACAAGTATAAACGTTATTACCTGTAGAACAGCATTTCCGCTTTGCAGATCATGACTTTACAAGGTTTACGATCATAAAAAGAGAAAAAAAACTTATCTATTAATACCACATTGACATTAGAATCTCACAAGGCAGGGTGGATATTGCATCTAGAAACCCTATCCCCTAATGGCCTTAATAATAAACTGAACCATCCAAAGAATATCACACTTTATCCCTCAAAAAACAACTGAATACAACACACCACACTTTAAAAAACACAATTAAAGCATATATTCATTCAACTCCATCCAAACATTCAATTCAAACATTAAAACAAATTTAAACATTTTTAATATAAATATTAAACAATAACTAGTTTAAATAATATGAATATTTAATATAAAAATTCAGTTTGAATCTGATTTATATTTATTTGAATAGCATTCATCTTCTTGTTATTACAATGTGTTCTATAGCCTTTAGTTTCCTAGACAATCTTATTTGAAAAAAGTGTTTTGTTAACTGTTATTTCAAAACAATTAATTCAACGTCATACTAGATTTTTCATACAATATGTATTATAACAGACACAAATCATATATAAGAAATCTGATATGTTGTTGAAAAAAAGCTCCTACAATAACTTGTTTCAATATATATATATATATATTTGCACACACCCACATACATATATAGATTCATTTTAATACATTATTTTTCGAATATGTCATTAATATATGAAAAAGTACTCTTTCATAACTTGAATTTCAATCTAATTGTCTCTCTTTTATCTATGAAGATGAATGTATAGAAGACATATTGACATATTGGGGCAGTAACTTTATGTTATTGGAACAGAACCATAATTATATACAATGGTAAGTGAAATCTTTAACTGTCTACAATTTTTTTTCTCTCAAATGATTCTTTTACATTATTTTCATTTAGATTTAGGACAAGACATGATTTTAGGAAGGGAATCTTGTAAGGGTGGCTCACTTTAGTGCAGCTGTGTTCCACGGAACAACAGAGTCCCACGCAACCTTTCTAGGGGTGACATTTTCACAATATACTTATGTAGAGTTTTCTTAAGATCACTTGATGTGCACGAAAACAAAGTCAGAACACACGACACAGCTTGTGTGCAGGAGTTCACAGAGATATCGCCAAACCAAATGCACTAAAGGAGTCAGGACACACGACACAGCTCGTGTGCAGAAGTTCACAGAAATAGTGCAAAACCAAATGAAACTAGTCGGGAACAAACAATCCAGTAGACTGTTACTGGAAGTACACCGGATTGTTTACGAAAAAGACCAACAAACCATCTAACACTGTTACGTTCCGACAATCTCTCCTGCACTCTTAAGTAGCTGGCATCTTTTCGCGTATGCAAATTAAGCTGGCATAGCATACGTACACCTCACTCACTGGCGTTCTGAAAAAAAACGCTCCCCGTGTGTGCTTGCGTTTGATTTACATTGCAAATGGTGGCTTTTACAGCATGCATATATGTGAGGACGTTTACTTTGAAGTATTGTAATTCTTTCTTCATCACAACTTAATAATTCTCATTACATAAACGATTCTGTCACAGCTTTTACATATTTTTATTTTATTTCTTTAATTGTTCTTCCTACCTGTTGAGTCAGTAGTCGTTCATATGTCTATTTTTCCTCAGTAAGTCTCGTTTTTACTTTTCCATTCGAGTGCATATTTTCTATTTGGGTTTATACACATTCGGATAATTACATAAACAAGGCTAAAATCTATAGTTACATACATATGTGAATATAGTAGAGATAATTTGACAATGTGGAAATGAAAGATTGAGCAAAGCGTGTTACGTCTCAAACATTTATTATCATTAAGATAAGCCTTGATGCATTTCACCAAGTTTCATTTGGCATCTTCAGAAGCTCTTTTGCAGTGCAGAAAAATCTCATTTGTGCAGTCCGGATTTTCACATGTTTGTGTGAAATGTATACTGAGCTGGGAAAAGTAGAAATGGGACAGTGATAAGCCCTGGGTGTTTTGGTTAAACATGGGTCAAATCCTGGTTATCTGTGTTCCCATTATTTCTCAATCTTTCATTTCCACATTGTCAAATTACCTCTACCATTCTGTTGGATTACCTTATATCCACATAACAAACATATGTGAATATATATATGTAGAAGGGAAAGTTGTTTTTTGATGGAGTTCCTTAGAAAATTTAATTATTGAAAAGAGTAGTCAAATTTTGAAGACCATTACTTTAGTGGATACATCGGTAATAAGTTTGGATCTGCCACCCTCAATCTTGAAGCCCACTACAAGTCAGGCAGCTAAATATAGTCTTGTAGAGATAAGGATACCCCACAGCAGGAATTAATAGTATTGTATTATATAAGAATTAATCAGGAATTAATAGTATTGTATTATATAAGAATTAATCAGGAATTAATGGTATTGTATAATTAAGAATTAATATAATAAGGAATTAATGGTATTATATAATTAAGAATTAATATAATCAGGAATTAATGGTATTGTATAATTAAGAATTAATATAATTAGGAATTAATGGTATTGTATAATGAAGAATTAATATAATCAGGAATTAATGGTATTGTATAATTAAGAATTAATATAATCAGGAATTATTACTTTTATTACTATAATTCTATTACAGGTTGTTTCCTAACCAAGAACCAGGAATAAATAGACATGCTTTACCCCTCTCTATGGAAGAAGCAAAGGTTTGAAAGTTTTAATATAGAAACTATTATTAATCACCGCTACCAAAGGTTTATTAATCACTGCTACCAAAGGTTTATTAATCACTGCTACCAAAGGTTTATTAATCAGTGCTACCAAAGGTTTATTAATCACCGCTACAAAAGGTTTATTAATTACTGCTACCAAAGGTTTAGGTTATTCATGTGTTCACACATTTATATGTATCTATATATCAATCTATCTATGTATTCGGACTTCGCCCACCCCTAACTGTTCATGGTAGAAACTTGAAATTTTGTGAGAAAATAAAATAAAAAACATTGTCATATTTGTGGCGGTGAATTGTGCTAAATGATAGATAGGGAAAATGGTGTTTTTGTTTTTTGGAAATTCCCCAATTGTTTGGGGGGGGGGGTTCAATTTTATCTATCTATTTAGCCAGACCTCGCCCTGCCCTAATATAGTAGTGAAATAGTAGAAACTTGAAATTTTATACACACACTCCCCTCAATGAGTAGGGAAAATGCTTTTTTTTTTGTTTTTGGGAAATTCCCCTCCAAAATAGGGTTTAGTGTGGAGTTCAATTTTCAATGTAAGCTTATGCTAAATTGGTCACTAGTTTGTACCTACTTGATTTTTGAAAATTCAGATATTTTTTTGTGATCACATCCCAATTTTTTAATTGATCACCCCCAATACAGCATACATTGGTGGCGGTGATTCATAATTTCCCTTGGAATGTTAGTTTACTCTATAACAGGACCCAGGCCATGATCAGAGGTGTAGCTGTGAGGGATGGGGGGGCTATTAGAAAACGCCCCAAGGGCTCCCAATAGAAGGGGGCCCCCAAAAGCTTTATAAATAATAGTTCACATACTGTATTTTTACTGACAAATATCACTAAATGTTGGAGAGCGCTCCTCAAGGGCCCTAACATTTCTAACTATGCATAATAGTTACTATACTAATTACTATAGAGTAATATATTTTTGGAGTAAGTTGCCTAGTCATGTTAAAGATAGCAATAGTGTACAGACTTTTAAAAATAATTTAGATAACTTTAAAAATTATGGAAAAGAAATCAGATTACAAGAACATTTTTGGAATCTGTCAGAGGAGATTTTCAAGAGAGTTTGATCTGTGAATTGTGCTAAATTGTAGATTTTGTATTTATGAACATTTCAATAAGATTTTTATGAATTTTGTATTTGTTTAGAAGTTGATGTGTAAATATTGTGTATAATTTGGAGATGCCCAAAGAGGTATAATAATATTAATAATAATATAATATCTAGCATTCCAAGGAAAATTATGAATCACTCCCACTCATATATACTGTGTTGGAGGTGATCAATTAAAAAGGTGGAAAAGGGGGTGATCAATGAATAAGTTACATCTCTCGCCTTTTGTTGGGCTGTGATCACTAAAAAAGATCTGAATTTTCCAAAAAACAAGTGGGCACAAACTAGTGACCAATTCAGCATGAACTTACATTGCATATTGAACCCGCCTCTAAAAACCTATTTAGGGAGGAAATTTTCAAAAAATATTTCCCCATCTCATTGAACGGAGTGTGTGCAAAATTTGAAGTTTCTACTATGAACAGTTAGGGCTGGGCGAAGTCCAGATACATAGATAGATACATATAAATGTGAGAACACATGAATAACTTAAACCCAGCAATAAACCAGTGTTGTAGGTAGCAGTGATTAATAATAATGCCTCTGGCCACTATAAGAGTGGCAGTAGTAGTCCAGTCAAAGAGAATTTAACTGGGAAGTTTCAGATATACAGCTAAATTTGGTACTAAAAGTCCACTGCAATCCACTTTGGGGAAAACATTTTATGGGTCGATATGTAGAGAGCGCTTTTTGTCGAAAAATTTTCACAGGAATTTAGCTGATATTTCAAGCTGAATTATTCAAAATGTGAAAAAGTATGAAAACTTGCATACTGGTAGATTTTTTTTATGCTCTTTCATATAAAAACAGGATACAGACGATCTAACCAAAACTGTGACTGCCATCTTTATTTCAAAATGGCCGCCATGAATAAAACAAAATTTTCAATATAAATTCATTTAAATTACAACAAGAATTGTTCAAAATGTAATAGGAGTGCAAAAACTTCCATACTGGTAGATTTTTTGAATCTCTTTCATATAAAAATAGGATACACACAATCTGACCAAAACTGATATTAAAGTTTGTTAATAAGGCATAGATTGTTTTCAGTATTATTACTAGAGCATAAAATAATTTAAGAATCATTTAAAAAAATAAAATCTCTTCAACATAAAAGAAGTGGAAAAACACAGGTTAGGTTAGTCACTCAATAGAAACCGTCATGGGACCAACATCTTTTGGCAGTATGTCATGTTGGGGGTGATCAATTAAAATTTGGAAAAATGGGTGATCAATCACTCATCAATCAATAAGTTACTTCTCTTGCCTTTTGTTGGACACTAAAAAGTCTGAATTTTCAAAAAACAAGCGTGAATACAGCTGGACACAAACTAGCATAAACTAACATTGAACCCCCAACTAAAAACCTATTTTGAGGAGGAATTTTGAAAAAATAAAAAAACATTTTTTCTAGACATAATAAAGGAGTAAATGTTTAAATTTTCATCCCTCTTTAAAAATTTACCAAATGTTGAAAGGGAGGTTACTTTGATCAGCAGTTATTCCTCTTGTTATTAACATCTAATGTTATAATGATCCGATTTCTATATGTTGTTTGTGGATTAGTTACTGTAACACAGCAAAAATGGCACATCATAGTGTAATTTTTGTTAGCACAATACCATTAAAATGTTTTAACATGGAGAATAAAGCAGTTTCCAGTTTCATTGGGCAACCAGTTTCCAAGTATAAATTTACAACCAAAAATGTCTGTTGAAGGGAGATGACTCCAAGTCTATTAACTGCTAATTACAATTCTTTATAAGAAAATAACAGGAACAAGTGATTGATTATAATATAAATTTGATAAATTGGAAATGATTTGACATCGAGCTTAAAGACTGCCGAAGATGGCTTTTAAGCGAGTTAGTTAAATTTTCAAAAAGCTTGAAGTATAATATTGCACTTATAAACTTTATCATGTTGAGGTGCAAATTCTTGCAGTAAGGAGCAACTCAAAAAACAAAATTAGCGAATTAAGATCTATCACTTTTTCTGAGAACAAATAAATCCAAATCTTCAAGTATCGTTGACACTTCACTGTGGTTGAATCTTATACCAGCTGCACCACCCTGAAGAAATGAATAAACAGGTCTGGTTAGTCACATTATTTGGCAGCATACCATGTTGGGGTTGATCAATCAAAAGATCGGAAAAAGGTGTGATCAATAAATAAGTTACTTCTCTCAACTTTTGATGGATCACTAAAATGTCTGAATCTTCAAAAAATGAGTGTGAACGATGCTGAACACAAACTAAGAGACCAATTTAGCATAAACTTACATTGTAAATTGAACCCCTCACTAAAAACTTATTTTTTCTAGACATAACAAGGAGTTGAATTTTCTCCCCTCTAGCTCCATTGTTGTGGCCTGTACATGTGACACATACATACATAGCCAGCAAGGCAGAATCATTTAAAAACTGAAGAAACCTATGTTGATAGTTTTGGTTATTCCAGCTACACTCTCAAGGAAAGTGGGTCAGAAAACATTACTCTGTTTGGTCATCCCATCATTATTATTTTTAAAAATTCATTCCAGCTTTTATATATATACTAGCATGGTACCTGTAAAAAATGACAGAATTATTTATGTATGGATTGGCACTCCTGCCTTGGATCAAAGTATTGCTCCTTAGCCCTCTGCTTAGAACTAGAGTTTAGTATCTATGCGCTCTGCCTAGGATCAGATTGTAGTGCACTCATTGAAAAGTATTACACACATACACATGCAAAAAAAATAATATATATACGTATATATACATTACATTTTATATATGTGGATAATTTTGTTTGCCAGTTGTAATCAAAAGTTCTTTATTTCTTCATAGAAAATTCGAGAGACGCCAGTATTGAAGGAAAGGGTGATGAGGGCTTTTAAAATGATGCTGAACTTTTATGGTATGAGACTCACAAGGGATAACAAGTTTGTACTCGCTTCGAATTCTGATGAAAGGTTGAGAATACTTAACAGAGCGTAAGTTCATGTTTTGTATGACTAAAAAACTCAGATCACTATGTATTTTTAGTTATCTTATTTCAGGGGGAAAATTCCACAAAACAAAAAAAGTTAAATGTTTAAATTTTCAGCTCTCTAGACCCATTGGTGCAGCCTGTACACACGACACATACATACATACATAGCCAGCAAGAATCACTTACAAACTGAAGAAAACTATGTTGACAATGTTGTGACAGTTTTGGTTGATGGTTTCTAGCAATGGATACTATTCCATATTTCCCCCTGTCAAAGAAGCTATTTTTTTATATATAAATAAGTCTTGAAAATTTACCCTGTATCCTACAGGCCAAGGTTTATGTTATTCATCTGTTCACACAATTATATGTATCTATGTATCTATCTATGTATCCGGACTTTGCTCAGCCCTAACCGTTTATAGTTGAAACTTGAAATTTTATACACACACTCCCCTCAATGTTTTTTGAGAATTCCCCTCCAAAATAGGGTTTTCGTGGGGGTTCAATTTTCAATGTAAGCTTATGTCAAATTGGTCACTAGTTTGTGACTGCTTTCTTTTGAAAATTCAGACATTTTATAGTGATCAGAGCCCAAGTTTTTAATTGATCACCCCAATACAGCATATATGGGTGGCAGTGATTCATAATTTCCCTTGAAATGCTAGTTCTTTTTGTCAAAATTGGGATGCATTCTTGAGGTCGTAGTGTCCTCGATGTTGGAAAATACAGTAATTTTAAGAATAATGTCACCATCTGTGTGCATTGTCACCTGCTTGTACAACAGCAACACATTGATATATATACAGTGGCAAGCCAAAGTATTCAAGCCATTACAACCTGTTATCTAAATGGAGTTTTAAAAAAAATTATGCCAAGGACCTACACAAAATAGTCCAAATTGGTGAGGTGACATTTTTGAAAATCTTGTTTTAAACATTTTTTAAAACTGAAAAGTGGTGCGTGCATAAGTATTCAACCCCTTTTCTATAAAGCCCCCAAATAAAATCAGATGCAACAAAAACCTACCCAAGTCATATAATTAGTTAAATAAAGTCCACCTGTGTGCAATCTGAGTGTCACAATATCAAGTCCCAAGAGTCTGCAACACTACTAAGCAATGGACACCACCAAGCAAGCACCATCACGAAGACCAAGGAACTCTCCAAACAGGTCAGGGACAAAGTTGTAGAGAAGCGTAGATCAGTCTTCGGTCATAGAAAAAAACCCAAACTTTGAACATCTCATGGAGCACTATTAAATCCGTTATTACAAAATGGAAAGACTATGGCACAACAACAAACCTGCCATGAGAGGGCCTCTCACCAAAACTCACAGACACAGTAAGAAGGGCATTAATCAGAGAGGCAACAAAGAGACCAAAGATAACCTTAAAGGAGCTGGAAAGTTCCACTGTGGAGATTGGTGTACCTGTCCATAGGACTACTTTACGTGTTAAACTACAGTTGCACGCAAAAGTATTCGACCCCTTGGCATTTTTCCTATTTTGTTGCATTGCAACCTGTAATGAAAATGGATTTTAAAAAATGTTTATGTCATGGACCTATACAAAATAATCCAAATTGGTGAAGTGAACAATTTTTTAAACAAAAACTTGTTTTAAAAAATTGTAAAGAAGAAAAATCAGAAAAGTGATGACATTTATATACTCAATTAGCATTAGTAAAACAGTTTAGTATGTGAATTGATAATAAATAAGAAAGAATTGATATTATTAATTATTTTATTTCCATAAATAGTAATAACTTTTGCAAAACTATTCAACCCCCTCAACTAGGTTTAGCTCCTGATTGGCACTGATCACTGCTAATAGATGTTTTCTGTAGCCTTCGATAAGGCTTCTGCATGTCTCAACTGGTATTTTTGACCATTCCTCTATGCAGTCATTCCAAATCGGTCAGATTTGATAGCTTCCATTTGTGAACAGCAAATTTTCAATTGGATTTAGGTCAGGAGATGCTCAAAAACTTTTCCCATATAAATTAATGGTAATTGATTCTTTGCTTTACGCCATTTTGGCTTACAAAAGGTTTCATAGGAATGCTCAAAAGATTTTCCCATATAAATTAATGGTAATTGCTTCTTTGCTTTACGCCATTTTGGCTTACAAAAGGTTTCACTCTACTTTTGAATAGCAGGGGAAACCTGTATATAAACAGGTCTGGTTAGTCACTCAATAGAAACCGTCATGTGACCAATGTCTTTTGGCAGCATGCCGTGTTGGGGGTAATCAATTAAAAAATTAGAAAGGGGTGATCATTGAATAAGTTACATCTCTCGCCTTTTATTGGGTGGTGATCAACAAAAAAGTCTGAATTTTCAAAAAATAAATGTGAACACTGCTGGACACAAATTAAGCGACCAATTTAGCATAAACTTACATTATAGATTGCCCCATTTCCCCCTATTTGGCCTTGTGTCATACTCAGTTAAGCCCAATAAATATTGAGTGATTTCCAACTTTGAAATGGACAATCAAATCTCTTATTCCTATCCTTGATGTTATCAACAAAACATTTTGGCCAATTCATTCTTTAGCTGTATTAAAAGATTTTTTAAAATTTTCCATTTAAAAAGATTATACACCTGACAAGGGCTGAAGAATGGATCAGCTGAAATGTTGTGTTGAAAACATCAAGGATGGGAAGTTGAGATTTGATTTTCCAAACAAAAGTTGGAATTTTAATGACTCTTCTCAAAGTTATAGGAAATTGAGTGATTTTATTTCGTCTCCAGATTACTTGACTTTTCTACAATGATGAAAATCTCTGATGTTCTCTTATACGTTTCTCCTCTTGCAGGCACAATCACAACTTCCAACGTATCACCAGAATCCTAAAATCACTTAAAGAATTTGGATATCAAAGATTGATGCTGCCTTGGTTGAAATTTCTGGCTGATCTGGTTTACAAGGAAAAGCTGAATCATGCTGAATTTAGTTTTGAGAAATATTGGTCGGATACTTTAGATGTGAAGGACAAATTAGCGTTAGAATCACACGTTAAATTTTTGTTGGAATCCAAGCCATATAAAAATACAGCAAAGACCACAAGTAGTACCACTGCTAATAACACAAATGCTCCTGGAACTGATAAAGTAACCCCTACACAAACCAGGAATGTTCCCCCAAGTAAGTCAAACTTTATTAATTTTGAAGTGAGTTTAAAGGTGAAAATTGGCTTCTGCGGGCCATGAAAGCCTCTGGCAAGAGTTCGATTTACACCAGTTGATACGGTATCAGCTAGTGTAAACCGAACCCTCTGGCAATGAGGGACGTGAGTTCAATTCTCAGCGGAGGCTTACTCTTTATTTCTGATTGTGCTATTTATTTGTGTCCGTAGAATAATGGCTCGAGTCAAAGTTTTGATAAAAACAACTAAAAATTAAGAAGGTAAAATAGTCAAAATTGATAAAATATTGTCTTACAATACTTCATCTAATAATAAGAATAAATAAAAATAATGAAAATTAAGTCAAACTTGTTTTGTAATATTTTTCAGTCTGCAGCATCAATTGAAATTTCAACTGATTTAATTTCTCTGGGGACTTTTTGTGAATGTCAATATTTTTGGCATGCAGTAGATATTTTATTGAGATTTCATAAAATTAAAAGAAAAATATTCTTACAAAATACCCTTTTCATAAAAAAATTCATTTAAAATTGAATACATACAGAAAATGTTATTGAAATCGTATATTCTTTGGCTAAATTTTAAAATATGGGTGTAAATTGGGCTAAATTTTCCTAATGCAAATTTTTATAGTTTTTATGAATTGTATGGGAAAATGTGTTCATTTGTCTCTGTATGTTGTTTACTTAAAAAGTTATACGATTTTTGGTGTTTGGGTTCAGGATGGCACAAGGCGTAGCATATGCAAAACAAAAGTGTGTTTACTTTGTGCTTCATTGTTGCCCCCCACATCATAAAACATCCTTCAATTTTCAATTTTTCAATTTCTGAAATTTTTAATTTTCGATACGCCCTAATATATAAACACGTAAACTGAGTAGCTTACTCTTCAGAGGATGACGCCAATAAACACCAATTGTTAATCAAATATTGATTAACAGGGCCATCGGAATGAAATTCATAGGCGGG
>VCCN01002488.1:789308-802549 GCA_006491835.1 Architeuthis dux
TGGTAACTCTTCACCATTTCCAAATTTAAATTTATTTGTTCCCTCTGTTGTCTTTACTAGGCTTCTAACTTCTTTTGGTAATGTTTCTAGGAAACACTCCAACCAAGTTGTTCCACAGCCTGAATCCAGGTTCATTGCTCCAATGGTTTGGTCCAGTAATGCTGTATTACTGTTTTCGTTCTTATGGCTCATTAATACACTGTCAGCCCCATGGAGTGTGTACTCGGATTTAATGTTTGCATCTGCATGCTGATAAAATCTTGCCCAATGAAGAGTGGAGTCACATATGGCACACGTTGACGGTTTGCCGTCTGAACCCACAGGATTGGATAATATTCTGCTCCACAATTTTTTCCATTTCCTGCTAATAAACTCTGGAGTTCTTCATGAATAGACATCTTCCTTATTTATGTATGTCCTGGAACTAAGAAAATATCCTTTAATCAATTCTTCCTTAGCTCCTGTGATGGAAATGTGTTTTGGGAACTAGGCATACGGTAAGGCATGGTTTTGGGAACTATGTATATGGTTAGGTGTGGTTTTGTGAACTAGGTATACAATCAGGCTGTATCTAGGATTTATGCTTGGTGATCATAGATCAGGGATGAGCAAAGTGAACCCATGCAGCTGGTTGTTTCTGGGGCACTGTAAGATCCTGTGGGTAATAAAAAAAATATGTCCAATTTCGGGGCTGTTTTGAGACCATATAACCTACACTGAAATTGAGAAGTAGGTATACACTGTACACCACATAGCCCCTTATTTCCACCACTGCTTAGCTTATGGCCCACCCTTCCACAAAAATGTCATTGAAATTCATTGAGAACTTTTGGAGATATTGTGTGGACAAAAAGACAGGCATGAGTGAATACATATACCACCTTCAACTTTGTTGGTAGAGGTAAATAATTCTTAAGCCATAAACAACAGACTTTTGTCATTTATTTTAATAATATCATATAAAGAATCGTATAATTTTTTAAAAAATCTTCTCGATTGAAAGAGAAGTAAATTCACAAATGAAAAATGAATGTACATATAAAAAGTCAAATGAGAAAACCATTAAAAAATCCCAAACAAACAAAAGGTTCAAATGGTTTTTCAGCTGATTGAACTCCTTCTTGTTGTTTGTGTTGTTAATACAACGTTTCAGCCTTCTTCAGGTGTAAAAGGTTATTCTTTTTCCATTATTTTCCAGCAACAAGATAGATGGATTATTCTTTGGTTGACACCAAAGAATAATCCATCCATTTTGTTGCTGGAAAATACAAATGGCAACGTATTTGTTTCTATTTCATACAAATAACATTGCTTTTTTGGTCACTGAAAAATACAAGACGTAACGAGAGGCAATCAGAATTTAATTAAAAACTGCTTTCATACAGAGTGTAGTAGAAGATAGACAACTCTGGTTTTCTCCACCGGAGTTATGTCCCTTTGATTGAGGAATAAAGAAATGTAAATAAATGGAAAAAAATCTTGTTTGGACGAGATTTAAAATTGGCACACGCGGGACAAAGAAAAGATGTATGAAAATCACGTTTCCTCGAGATTTGAAATTGGCACACGGAAAAAATGAGGAAGACAGCAGTAGGAGGGAACAGCTCAGCGAACGAAGGCGTTGATAAAAAAAACGGTTAGTGTTTTCGATTTTCTTTTTTTGTAGACTGACTTCCATTAAAAAAACTCAGTCCTATGGACGCGATCAAGTTTTCTCCGGGGAAATATCGGCCTCTTCTCTTCTTCTCCCCTTTTGCCTTACTAAAGGACTGTTAACCAAACCCACTTTCCTCAACCAGACTTTTTCTCTCCTCAGAATCTTCTTGTTTTGTTATATAAACCAAAAAGTATTGCTTCACCAAAAAACCCCAGAAGTTGTGTTGTTCTTTTTTCTTGAATTGTTTTCTGTGCTGTGTTCTCCCATCTGCAGTTTTGTACGTACACCATTATATTTTTCTCACATTAAATTCCTCATTCCCGTCTTGTGTGCGTGTTGTATGACCTTGCCACTCGATAACCACAAAAGGTGTGTGTGCTAAAGTATCCATGCCATGACAGAGGGTTGTGATGATTAATCAGAGAATTCAGTGTTATGGGTTGGGTGAGGGTAAAGAGTAGGGTGAGAGTAAGGGGTAGTGGGAGGGTTAGGTGTAGCTTTAGGAGTAGGGTTAAAGGTAAGGGTAGGGTTAGGGTTAAAGGTAGGAGTAGGTGTAGGGTTAAAGGTAGGGGTAGGTTTAGGGTAATTCCTGTTGTTTTGCATTGTTTGGGTTAAAGGTAGGGTAGGGATGGGGTAGAGTTAAAGGCAGGGGTAGGTTTAGGGTTATTTCTGTTTTGCATTGTTTCCCATTGCTTATCATATTCTACCATGACCATTTCATTCTTGTAGTCATTCAACTGTATTTTGTCTTCTGCATCTAAAGTGTCAATCCAATGATTTGCAAAACTTGATTCTGCCTGGTCCAGCACATTTTCCTTGTAAATCAGATCAGCCAGAAACTTCATCCATGGCAACATCAAGTCTTTGTGCCCAAGTTCTTTGAGAGCCAACAGGATTCTTGAAATACGAAGGAAATTGTGGTTGCCCCTAAAAGAAAATAGTAAAAAAACAGAGTCACGAATTTTTAAAAATCTTTAATGACATTTCAAAATTTTAGCAAGAGGAAGAGAGAGTGCTGAGAAATGATGCCCAACTGGGACATCAGCATAAATAGACCGGAGATAAAATATCCACACATGCAAATTTCATATGCAGCCAAAGTTAAAAGGAGGAGGAAGAACAACAATGTCATCATAAGGTAAAATTGACAGCATTAAATCTTCATTTAAAATCATTAAATACCTTGGAGATTAAGGCATCATTTAAGCCTAAAACTTAACAAAGAGTCAGGGTGTTGGCCCTATATAAAAAATTTCATCTAAACAGTTTATGAATTCAGTGTGTGAATAAAAACACACATGGTATCAAATGAATAAATTGCATAATGAAGATATCTAGTTTGGATATGAATGATTTGGGCCCCCCCCCCCAATCATTCATATCCAAACTAGAAGGACCATAGACAGTGGGGCCTGTGTGCGGAATAACCCTCCAGCCTGAGCAGTGAAGTTTTAAGGTGAGGTGCACTTATTAAACCAAGGATTTGAGTCCTATGGGCCACAGGTAGTAGGTTTGACAGGAGGGTCCTTCTGGCAGATGCTGGAGCTAGTTTTGAGGGTCTGCCGGCCCTTTGCAGTGATGTTCTGACAGTAAGGCTTACCTGTGGTAAGCCCACAGGAAGTGAACATTCCATATTTGGTAGATGCCTGAGCTGGCTATAGGGTTCTACCGACCATTTGAAGGAGAATCAGGACAGTGCAGCTGTCTGCACTTTGATTGCAGATCCTCATGACAGTATGGCTGTCTGCAACTTTAAGCACAGATCCTCATGATAGTATGGCTGTCTGCGACTTTAAGCACAGATCCTGGACACTCCAACAGAAGCAGAGGAGTAACTCGGCAGTATGGCAGCCTAGGTACATTTGAGCTCAAGTCAGAGTCACAACTCGGAAAAAAACTTATTAGTTTAAGTTCTGTTAGTTCCCTCGGTTATTTACGATTAGCTATGTGGATGTTATTGGTTTGTTCTTTCCTCTCCCTTATTTCTTTAAGTCTCAGATCCATGCACAATTACTTGACAATGGCATTGGCAGAGGTATGCGCTCTCTATGATGTATACATTTTAGTGTGCTAATATTTTTGCAAGAGTTTGTCAGAAACATGAATAAAGGAATAGGGTGCTAATCCTACTTGATTACCTTTGGTTACTGGGATGATTACAATTCAGAGGCATAGCTGGGGAGAGGGGAGTTTGAAATGGGGGGGAAGCTTTAAAAATGGTAATTCACCTACTGCATTTCTACTGACAAATGTCACTAAATGTTGGAGGTGGCCCTCAAGGAGCCAAGCCTGTTGGGCCCCCAAATCTCTAGCTGTGCCTCTGTATTCTATGGTTAAAAAAACAGATTATGCTTATGACACTCGAGTATCTATTTGAAGCAACAGTTACTCGCTATGATTAAAGGTGACGTCATGTGTTTTGGACGGATGAAGTTGGTTAGTTAAAACGAAATTAAGTAGATATTCAGGAAAGTAACTGTTCAATTTAGGTGAATTATATTTCGGGATAAAAACACAGCAACAGGCGAGCGGCACGCCCTGCAACGGCCGTGGTGATTTATCTTACGTCCGCGCATACAGCGGGGTGTCAATAATTGCACTGGTACCTTTAAAAACTTCTCTTCTCATGCTGATTGTAAAATGAATCGATTTTTGTATCTTAATTTTTGCGGTATATTCACGTATGTTGTATCACTACACATACACATTTTCTCCAGTGGAAAACAGTTGGATCTGGATGTCTTCCTTCTTTTTTTTTTTTTGCGGATGGTTTTTCACCAACGTTCGAAGTACAATCGGGGCGATAGTTTTCGCAGTGGTTTTTTTAAAATCATGCATCAAAGAACAGATAGATTTGATCAGATACACCGTTTAAAATGGAACGGATGACGGTCCGCTGTGATTATATTAAAATCACTTATCTGTGAAACCATTTGGTTTGCTCGGAAAAAAAAAACAGTTTCAGGCCAAACACTTTTTTTTTTAAAACTGCAGACATTAGGAATATTTTTCAAACAGGCACCTTGATAAAAATTGACAATGGATCCGCTCCACATATACACAGGAAAAGGTGTTAAATGTTATATTGTGATGTTTTTTTTATCGTGTTTTTATTTTTATTTTTTTGGTCTATTTGATATGTATCTCTGCTCTCAGAGAGAGACCATTTGCATTTTATAAGGTGAAAAGACACATGGGATATTCGTTTTTTTTCTATTTTCTGGAGTGCATATTTTCTCCAATCTGAGTTGGTGATGGAAATTCGATTATTGTGCTAGGGTACTAGAATTTTTTTTGATGGCCATGAGGAAAATGCAGCCTGTGGGAAAATGTTTAAAGTGGTTTGTGGTCCAGGAAGAGGAAATGTGTTTGAGATTCGGGTCCGATTTGGGCTGGGAGGAGCGCAATTTGAGGTTTTCCATTCCATTGATGCAGAGAGGGGGGGGGGGCGAAACGAAAGGCGAGAGATACATTTATCTGTCATGTACAAGATTTGGTTATTTATTTTGCTTTTTCTTTTGTCTTTTCTATCTCCTTATATACATTTTGTAAAAGTGTTAATTCTTTTATTGTTGGCCAACTATGTAACTGGCTCGATCTGATTGTTCTTTGTTTTGATTTGTTTTGCGGAGGAAGAAAGAGGGGCAATATATAGCGTTTAAGGTGTTAGATTTTGTACTTTGTCAGAATTTGTAGTCTTGTAAAATTCATATGTAATTTTAAAAAGATTGAATAGGATGTATGTTACGTAATGGTCAGCGAGTAGCGATGTAGCTAAAAGTTGAAAAGGTTCTCACGGTCAAGGAAAAAAGGGTTTCATTCCCCAGACTGCTACAGGTCAAAGGTGAAGAATTGGGCGCCAGTTTTTGCCAAAAAGGAATGTTAGCTGGTCGTTAGAAACAGATTAGCAATTTCCTGAGATGACCACTCCAAGAGATACGATCTTAGGGTTATTAAAAACACATGTGTGAAAATTTGGTTCAAAAAAGTAGGCGTGGCTAAAAAAGACTCAAAGATTATAAAAAACACGGGGAAAAATATTAGGAGCAGCAGTAGAGTGGGTGTTCGTCAGGCCAGACCCTAGGGTTGTGATGATGCTCTCACTCTCTCTCTTTCTCTCTCTCCTTCCCTCTCTCTCTCACTCGGCGCCCGTGAGTGACAATTCTAGTAGCGGTTTCCTCAGCCTCCTCTCGCTTTCTCCGCAACACAAAACAAGTAAAGCTACAATATTGTGTTGAATAAAGATTCCTGCTCGTGGTCAAAATCGGCTTGTTGGACGTACATTCTTTGATGTACGATGCACCCAACAGCCTGTTCCCTCCAATGAATTGCACCCGTACAGCAACAGGCACTATAACTGATTCCCCGGTGTCAGCGTCTCCGCGAAAAGCCGAAGCAGCAGAGATGGCTCCTGGAAGGCATGCACTAAGTGCACAGCAGGTGCAGCGGATGCAGGAGACAGAGAAAGCCTATGGTACATATATATATATATATATCATTTTTTTATATATGTTATGGGATTTGCTAAAGATTGACAGTCCACAGGCAACTCATCAGGGGAATGGTTTAGAATCAAAAGAACAAATCATTTTATAAAAGTATTTTTTGCACACAACACCACCATATTCAACTCCTCCCACTTTTATTTGTATTCTTATATTCATTTTTCTCTCATATTTATTAGCATCTGGTTTTTACAGGAAGTATTATTTGTGTATATTTGTTACAAAATAAAATATTATCTATTAAATCTTTTAATGTCACTAGACATGGCATTTATTCTCAAAATATATGTAGGTCGAATGTCTGCCAGTGATATATTAAAAAAAAATAAATGGGGGTGTAAGATTGTATATCTGAATTTTATATATTGACCGTTCTGGTGTTAATATTCTAATATAATAAAAGATGTTTTATAGGTGAAACTTAAAGGTAAGTGAGAGTTAAAAATGGAAATAAAAATAAACAATAATAATAATAATAATAAATAAAATAAAATTTGTAAAGGACTGAGACTATAGGTATGTTTTTAATCATAGAAATTATTATTTTTAGCATATTTTAGGATGTATTTGTTTTGATGCCTACATTTAGAAATTAATTTGCTTTTCTTATTAAGAAGTTTATCGGGTGTTACATGGTATATTATTTTTAATTTTTCTTTTAGGCATAGTGCACATCTATTTGTAGTGTTATTGTATGGATATGCTCTAGCAATTATGTTCCAGTTTATTATTGGGTTCATGCCTTCATCTTTTAACTTCCAAATGTATTGGGATAAGGAGGTATATTTTCTGTATTCGATGTTGTTAAATGTCATTTTGTGGTGGCTGTATCTAGTTTTCCAACTGTTTTCAGTGACGTTATTGTTGTTTTCAGTTGTTACTGTTGCTTGGTATATGACATTATTTGTTAGGCATTTTTGCAGGAGTGGGCATAAATCTTTGTTATGGCAATTGCAAGAATAGCTAACCTTTACATTGTTTCTATTGAATATAGTGTGTAGTTTAGGTGTTTGGGACAAATATTTGTCTAAGGAATATTTTTCCTATATTCGTTGATGTATTTTTATTATATGGTGAGTTAAACCATATTATGTTTCTTTTTCTATTCTTTTTATTGTTTTTGTTGGTTTGGGGCGTGTTTAAAGCCACTGTTTTTTAGGGCTGTATTGTATTGTAGTTTTATATTATTGAATATTGATATATTTGCTGAATTGTTAGATATTCATTTACTTATTATGTTTGGTATTTCTTTTATTATATTAGGTGGGTGGTTAGATGCTGTGTTAATATAAAGAAGCATGTTGTTATCGTTTGCATATGGTTTGTACGTATTGATATTAAGCTCTAATGACGTCCTTGATTGTGTTAACCTCCGCCATGTCTTACCAGCTAACCTTTCTATCTCATCCCTCCATCTAGTGTCTGGTCTTTTCCTAATGCGTTTACCATCCCATGAGATTAGATCTGTTAGTCTTTTGCTCCATCTATTGTCACCTCTTCTTGCTGGGCGACCAGCCCATCTCATCCCTCCATCTAGTGTTGGGTCTTTTCCTAATGTGTTTACTGTCCCATGAAATTAGATCTGTTAGTCTTTTGCTCAATCTATTGTCACCTTTTCTTACTAGGTGACCAGCCCATCTCATCCCTCCATTTAGTGTCAGGTTTTTTCCTAATGCATTTACCGTCCTATGAGATTAGATCTGTTAGTCTTTTGCGCCATCTATTGTCACCTCTTCTTGCTAGGTGAGCAGCCCATCCCATCCCTCCATCTAGTGCCATTGAGAACTTTTGGGGATACTGTGTGGACATATGGCTATGATGCAGGAGAGGAAAAAATCCCTGGATCTGCCCCCAAATTTAATCTTCCGTAGCCCATTGTCCACCCTTCCACGAAATTTCATTGAAATTCATTGAGAACTTTTGGAGATACTGTGCAGTGTGGACATATAGCTATGATGCTGGGATGGGAATTCCTGGATCCACCCCACTTCTTCCGTAGCCCATTACACATTCTTTCTCAAAATTTCAGTAAAATTCATTGAGAACTTTTGGAGATATTGTGTGGACAAACAGACGATGATCAGACACAAGTGAATACATATACCATTCCCAACTTTGTTAAAAAGAATGAGTGCTTGTCATAGGGCAACGGTCAGCATGTTAATTTTACTGACCATTACTAGTGAGTTCAATCCTCATCAGATGCCCCACTATTACAGCCTTGTGCCAGACTAAGCTAAGATATTAGGTAATACCTACAAAAAAAGAGAATATTATTCACTTTCAACCTATCAAACATTTTGTCACAAAACAGATTATGTGCTTTGTTAACATGACAACATTATAATAAACATAATCTTATTCTTGACCAGTAATGGCCTGCATCAATGATCTTCTGATCAGATATTTCTGTGAAGAAAAAATAGAAAATTCAACTTAGCACTGGTGTTGTGCTTCTTGACTTCATCTGATAAAGAGTAGTGGACTAAAAGTGATGAATTTTCTTTGCTCATCATTTTTTGGCAGCCATTTTGAGAAAACAAATAACGGTATTTGAAAAATTGGTGGAAGAAGAAGACTTAACTTTGGAACGAAATTGAGAATTTCAATTAAAATCAAATTTAAGGAACAAAGTCCTTCATCAGAAATTAAAATACAAAAACATGAAGGGGAAAATATGAAGAAATAAGGATAATTCAAATGTGACCACAAATTTCCAAAGGCAGCTCTTAGGTCACTATAAATGTAAAGCATTTCTTCCCAGAAATCTAAGAGAATTCAAACAGCAAATTTCAGCTTACCATTGGTTAAGTTCTTCCAGTCTTTCTTTAGAATTCTCTGCAAGTTCAAACTGGTTATCCTCAGTGAGTTTCATGCCATAAAAATCCAGCATCATTTCAAAAGCCCTCTTCACTTTGTGTCTCAATTTTGGTCTGCTGCTAATAATCTATGAAGAAATAAAGAATTCATGGTTAAAGCTAACCAAATAAGTTTGTTTCATTCAAATAAATATAAATAACTAGCTGAAGTACACATCCACGCTGGGTTAAATATTTAAGGAGCGAAAAAAAAGACTAAAGCTTTCAGAATTAAAAACCTAAACCTAAAAAAGGTTCCCCTACCTAAAAAAAGTTTTCCCTACATATGTATATATGTATACTAGCAGGGATACCCAGTGTTGACCAGTGGGGAAAATAACTGAAAATATAACCAAACAGGAAAAATATATTCTTTGATATATTTCTTCTTATACAACAAAACCAATAAAAACCAAACAGACAATTATTTACACTACTTACACATGTAAAAGTAGCTTTAACGGAAGAAATATTCTGATGCACAAAAAAAAACAAATGATGTTGTCTCTTAGTTCAACAGGGCATCTAGATACACTACATAAGTGCTTCTACCATTGGGTGCCAGTATGAAATGGTTGTCCGGTGGATCCAACCCTAGAACAACCAATATAAAGTTGTCCATGGGGAAAGCATGGATAAGTCAAGTACAGGCCAACAATCATAAGAGATTGTCCGTGTGCCTTGTTAAAATCTTAGTCTGAAAATTAACTTCAAGAATGTAATTGTTTGTATGAAAAATGGCCCCAAAAAGTTAATTTAATCCAAAACTGACCTATGGGATGATTCTGCGTAAAAGAATGGTCGAAATTTACCACATTTATCCAATTGAATTTGACCTCATCAGTTTGAGTTAAAGAAAAGTTTGTACTTCATAACAAACTCAATATAATGCTATAAAATGCTTTAGTTGGCTAGAAATGACCAGAAAAAACCTCAGATGACCTCGAGTGACCCCCAGGATAAAACTTACATATGGTGATCTTGAATGACATCTGATGGCAAAATCACATTGCCAAATACTTTGAACATGAACAAATTAACTACTTTGCCAAATTTCAGTTTCATAGGTGCAAAATGGTGGCCAACAACTTGGAAAATTGGCTAGAAATGTTGCATTGCCTATGACCTTTGCCAAGAAAAGACTTAACCCTATGCCAAATTACAGTTCCATAGGAGCCAAAGTATTACCAAAAACTCAGAAAAATGAGTAGAAATGACCAGAAATGATCTCTAAGTGACCTTAAATGACCTCCAAGGTCAATCTCGCCTAGCCTGTTACCTTTGATGTGAGAGGATTTACCCATTTGCAAAAACCGGCGAAATTGGGCCCACAAGTTTGAAAATTGGCTAGAAATTACCTCTTGTGACTGCAAGTGACCACTGAGGTCAAAATCACAATGCATATGAGCTTCGCCATGGAAAGATTTGCTATGTTTAATTTTAGTTTCATAAGTGCAAAATTGGGACTAAAAAATAGGAAAATTGTTTTAAAATCATGACCTCTGGTGACTTTGCATGACCTCAGAGGTCAACGTCACATAGATTGAGATCCAACTTCAGACCAACACTACATAAGGCTGTTAAAGGCTGTATCAAGGGAAACATATTTGGGGAGGCCAAGGGGTAACAAAATGTTTCGGGTGGGCCAAGGGGTAACCAAACCAAATGTAGCTGGTAATCCAATTTTGAATTTCCTAGCATCTCAGGACCTACAACCTTGCCTTTTAGCAGTCTGAGATGATAAAATATATAATTTTCAGCAGTCTAATATTTGCATAAAAATCTATATTAATCTGGTTTCCAGGCGAAATCACAGAAATTCTGCAATTTTGGTGTAATTCAGACGTAAGAATGGCTAATAATTGCATAATTAATTTCAAAATGGTTTATTCTTACTTTCATATTGTGTTTTATTCTTATTTCCCCCTTTTTTATCTGTAAAAAATTAGGGGGACACCCCCCCCTCCTGAAAATTGTTTTAAAATGGCCAGAAATGACCTCGAATGACCCTGAAGGTCAACCTCACATAGCCTATGTGACAAGTTGACCCCTTCTGAGTCTACCTGCAGAATATTAGGTCGATGGGGCTTGTAGTTTTTGCGGAGAAGAGATACAGACAAACAAACAAAATTGTTTATTCTTACTTTCATATTTTGTTTTATTCTTATTTCCCCGCCTTTTATTTTATCTGTAAAGGCCTTCATATGTATGAATATATCTGCTTTTCACTTCTGTTTCATTATTGTGAACTCCTCTTGTTAAGCTTCTTTACTTCTTTAGATCAGTGTTTCATAAACTGGTGAATGATTCACTCAAAAATGGTGAATGACATTATTTTGGGGATGAATGAAACTAGAGAGATGAATGAAAGATGAATGAAACATGAAATGTGAATGACTTAATATACTCAGATATTCATATTATTTCTATGCATTGCCATTAAAATGGTTAGTAAGCACTTAATTGCTTTTTAAGGGCAGTGGAGCCTTATATTTCATGTCTTTTCTCTCAACCTATGGTTTTCTAATTTCAAAGTAAGTGGGATATTTCTAAAATTTAAAATATAACGTTTTAGGGGAGACCAGATGATCTTATGATACAAAATGATAAAATTATACACATGGAAGAATAAGACAAAATTGATAAAAGAAACAAGCAAATTTAGTTGTGGGTGAATGAAATGATACATACATACATAGCCAGCCATACCAGTTTGAAAACTGAAGAAACCTATGTAGATAGTTTTGGTTGACGGTTGCTAATAGAGAAGGGGAAAAAAGAGAAAACTGCCCAGTTGAGGGATTGAACTCATGTCTCCAAACCAGCAATAATGATAAGAAAATCTTACGCTTTTAGAGAGGATTCTGTTAGATACTAGGCAGATTTCAATGTATGGGAAATCAGTCAGCACGTTAAAAAAATGAACAACCAGATACACTTGTGTTAGTTACAGAACTACTCGTTTATACCGGCGCCCAGCTTTCGTATGCAGGGATAACATATTCATGTGTGTTAGTTTCACACATGATATCTAACAGATTCGATTTAGTCTGGTTTGTTCATTGCCTAGAATTTGGGTTACTAAAAGAGAGTTGACATTGCAGAATTATACTAGGATAAGCAATATGGCTTCTAGCTTGCCTCAATTCTAAAGTACATTATAAGCTGGGTGTTGGGATTCAAGAAAGCCAACTGTGTTATAATCGAGCCACAATAACTGCAGGGTGGGTATGGGCAATATTCAAAGGTGAGCAAGTGATGAAAGATGGGAAACATTGTCTATCGTTTGAAAACTAAGAGATTTAAATAAATAAAAGCAGGGATTCTTTAATCTTTGTTTTTTATTAAATAACACCACTAAAATAACCACCACAAACATTCCAAGGGTAATTATGACTCACTGCATATGAGTATAAATTGAAGAAAAAAATAAACCTATGGCTCAGTCACAACTAAAAGTCTGATTCTGTTTTGGGAAAATGTTTTTTTGAAAAATAGGTTTTTAGAGGGTGGTTCAATATGCAATGTAAATTTATGCTAAATTCAGACCTTTTTTTAGTGATCACAGCTCAACAAAAGGTGAAAGAAGTAACTTATTCATTGATCATCCCCAACACAGCATATATGGGTGGCAGTAATTCATAATTTCCCTTGGAATGCCAGTCTGTTTGTGACCTCTAAGTAGCAGAAACGGTGCGTTGTAGCCAGAGGAATTGAATTTAGGTACTCCAAAAATGCACTAACTTGAGGAATGCAAAAGAAGTTTGGGTGATTGAACTGAAAAATAATAGTGTGAGATCAGCATTCACGTTCATACTGATTAGTGACCCAATGAGTCATACGGTTGTCCAGTAAATATTAAAATTTCCTCACATATGCTTCTTTATCATTGAGAGTAGAAGCTTTTGGGTTGATTCCAGGCCTTCGGTTTGGAAACAGCCTGCAAAAGAATGTTAGAGAGATGTTGAAAAGGATAAGTTACTGTACATGCCAGACTATAAGACAAATGGATTACAAGGGTATTTGGAGGTCTCTCACTCACTGAAACTCATCCAAGTCCATTAACTGTTCATATTGAGCTTCGGTAGACAGCTCCTTAGTCACAATACCAGTGCATTCAATGCAGTGTAAGATTTAAAATTAAATGTCCATTTTAGACACAAAAATGTACAGTATTTGAAAAAATGGCCATTTTAGACACAAGAATATACAGTATTTGAA
>VCCN01002490.1:0-22765 GCA_006491835.1 Architeuthis dux
GTCTTTCTGTTCTAGCTGTGTGAGATTAGAATGTGTTTGATTGTAAGCGTGTCAAGAAGACGGAAGCTTGCTTCGGCATGTTTATTGATTGAACATGTACATACATTACTTATTGTTTTAACATACATATATACACTGGCACATCACACCAGCGAATATCTTCAAAAGTTAGGGAAGAAGATTTTTAAATAAAAAAATAGGTTTTAAGTATCATAACGGATAACGCTTCAAACATGTTAAGCACAATTGAGAATTTATTTATTCGCCTCCCCACGGCAGCAAATTATGACATGAAGTCTTTTTAATGTGGGGTCCTGCACGTGAACATGCAGGCAGAGGGGTGGAAATCCCATAACCCTGTGACTAGAGACTTGAGGGGGGAGAATCTCAAATCCCTGTCACGGAGACAAATGCTACGAGGACCGGGATAGGTCAATAAAAATAATGAAAGTACACAAAAATTAGGAGATGAAGATGCCATTCCTGCAAATGATCCACAAACAGGAGAGAGCAGTGAAATTTTAGATGATATTGTTGAAGAAGCGTCTAAGCTATGCATTGTACTGTGCATCAACTGCAACTATAAGAGATGGATTGAAAGATCAGCTACTCTCTTTGGCAAGTTGAGGCAAATAGCCATTGCAGCCAGGACTCCTAAATAGATACTATTCTGCAGAGACGTGCTGGAAAGGGAGCCATTTTAGATCAAGCAAGACGCTGGGGGAGCACTTATTTGATGATCAAGCTTTTGCTTGAAATAAAAAAAAAATTGATTGCATGCTCAGTTGTAATGAAGCTTTGATACAATTGTTCAGATTCAAAAAGTCTCTGCATCAACAATTGTTAACCTGTTTATTTCTAATTCAGGTGGAAATGTTTGTTCTGGCAATGATAACCAACGTTACCAAAATGCTCTAAGATCATGGAATAATGAAAAGATTTGTCGCAGATGTTGTGGGCCAATCACATTATAACCGAGCCGCGATATTCATAGATGAAAGACAGCAAACATCATCCATCATATAAAAACTAAGCGTGATTTGAACAAATAAACAAAGGCATTCTTTAATGTCTTATAAAATAATACCACAAAAATAGCTACATTCCAAAGTATACCAAATTTCAGTATTTAAAAACAAAATATTTACATCACTGACTTAACCCATAAGCTGTCATGCCTTTAGCCACCCTGGATCTGAGGGGAAAGGCGGAAGAAACTAATTTTAAAAAAAGTTTTGTTCATTGACTTCTGTAATATTTTGTCCAATTCATTTCATTTTTCATGTCAACCAAATAAAATTCAAACCTGGAAATTTGTCAGTTTGAAAAAGGAAATATTTGAATGTTTTATAAGATTTACAATGTAACTATAATGCTAAACTGCATCTTTACTTTCCATTCATCGTGGGTAACTTTCTCTTTTCTTAAACTTTTTGCTCCCCTGCCTCTCACCTTGAGAGCTTAAAAAGTTTGATGTCCAAGGCTGGCTCTAGGATTCCTAGTTCCAGCACCCTCTTTAAATCAAGGTAGAGTTTTATCTTTTATCATTTATTATCTTTTATCTTTTATTATCTTTTATCATCTTTTATCTTTTATCATTTATTATCTTTTATCTTTTTTTATCATTTATTATCTTTTATCATCTTTTATCTTTTATCATCTTTTATCATTTATCTTTTATTATCTCTTATCTTTTATTATCTTTTATTCCTCAAAAGTCCGACTTTTTTTATTCTGTTTAATTTATTCATTTTTCCATATGTACAGTATCTCCCATAAATAAGTACACCCCTACCACTTTTTAATAGAAAGTTAATTTTCTTCTAAACCAAACGGCAGGATTTTATTATTTCTATTACATTACACAATCAAAACGGATATTATCAGGTATTATTTATGACCGAACTATACAGCATTGAAACTTGGTTGCCCTCCAAAGATGAGTACAACACTACAAAAAAATATTTTTGGCAACAGAGTTTGAATGCTGTAGAGTTTGGTCATAAATAATACCTGATAATATCTGTTTTGATTGTGTAATGTTGCACTAGAAATAATAAAATCCTGCTATGTTTGGTTTAAAAGAAAATTAACTTTCTATTAAAATGTGGTAGGGGTGTACAAATCCTCCTGTCTCTCTTGGTGCCCCGGGTGACAGCCCATGTTGCTTGTACCTAGAGCCAGACCTGTTCATGTTTCTGTTACTATATTTGAATCAACAAGAAATTCAACTGCAAGAACAAACTTTTTAAACAAGTTCTAAAAATTTGAATTAACCCATCAACTGTGAATGTGGAAAATTTCAGTCAATGCAGTTTTAGGATTAACATGTGGGACCACCCAAGTAAAGTTTAATTTCAGTTATCGGAAGAATACACAATTACATACAAAGATCAATGAACCTTACAAATTTACAAACTCTATTCTTTCAACACGTTTCCCTAACAAGAGACTTTTCATTCTTTTACCTATGAGGGAAAATTCACAAACTTTGAATCTTCGACCTATGAACATTTCTTTGAACTCTTTTAGCAGAGCAATCACCTTTAATTTCACAAAATAAAACTAACACCAAACACTGTTGTTCTATGAATTAATTTTGTTATGTGTTACATTGACATATTCGTCTTTTCAGTCATTTCATTGAACCTTGAACAAGGCCAATTTAAATTATTATTGTAAGCAGATATATTCTGCTACCACAAACAATAACATTTCTGTTTTATAGTGATTGATGGCAACTCAGTTCTATCTATGAGTCAGGGATTTTATCTTGCAATGGATAACTACTCTTCACCAACCATAGTTAATGGGTTAAATATAACATGCCATAAATTATTATGGCCCATAATAATACCACTTTAAATCTATAATAATATCATCTAAAAATCTAGTGAGACCCTTGGGCCACAAGTTTACTACAAATGGTCTGGATTTCAAACTCTAATTTAGAGATAGCTTCAGTGGTAAGTCTCATAATTTTATGACATCTACAAAATTTCTTTCTTTCTTTTTGTTAGTGACTTACAACACTAAAACCACATTCTACCAAATATGAAGATGGGAATAGTAATAGTAGCTCTCATACCAAATTAATTGAATTGGGATATTTAGTAGTCGTTGACTGATATGGACTTTGACCGATGCTATATTTAGAAAGCAGGATGGCCGATATGTTTTGTTTTTTTGCATCTAAAATATTTGAAAATAAAAAATGTGCATTGTTTCTGTTTGGGAAATGAAAAAGTTATGAAGTGTATACATTAGTTATAAACACTATAGTCTACTTCAATGTTTACCCATTATTTTATAATTTTCACTCCCCTCTCACCCAAAGGAGATTTAATATAATTTTCACTCCCCTCTCACCCAAAGGACATTTAAGCTTTTCTTACCGTTCATAAAATGTTTTTCATGAACTTTATATACTTATCTAAAAGACAACCTATAACAGAATCATCAAGTTTTCTAAAGATCAAGTCTTTATCAATGAAAAAGAAGTTTGCCAATAGCAATATGAACAAAAATACAAATCCAGATTCAAGTTCAATTTTTAACACTATTTTACACGGCTGATAAAACTATGGCATGTTTTAATGTAGTATGAGCATTAGTTAAGATTCTATTCTATACTTTGAACTTTGTTCAGTTTGTTCCATTAAATAACACATTAATGAGTATTTCTTATTTCTATGTGATGCAATGTCAAAATAAATTAATAACAAAAATACCCATCAATTCACATATTATTATTAAAGATGCTAGAAATGGTCAAATGTGTTCAATTACAAAGCTAGCTAGTTGACAAACTACTTAGATTCTTAATGTAAAAATCTTCACACAGCACAGTTTATGTATTTGGGTTGGCAAAATATTTGATCCAAAACTGCACAGAATAATATGTAAATTCAAGTCACTCAGTTATTTTTTTCTTGCTCTCCTGTCTTTGGTATCTACCTTTTCTAGACTAATAGAACTACTACATTATTAGAAACCGTCAACAGGTTTCTTCAGTTTTTAAATTGGTCTGGCTTGCTATGTATGTGTCATGTGTACAGGCAGCACCAATGGAAAATTCAGACCTTTTTTAGTGACTACATCAATGTAAATGTTACATGAATGGGGCAAGGAAGTTGCCCAGTACATGAAATGAGCAGGTAGAAATGCGTTTCATCTTGTACATTTAGTTTGGCTTTTTGTCCCTGGCGGAAAAAAAGCTGGGGACTATCATTCACTATGGGTGTCTGTGTTCGTATCGTTTTTCTTAATTGGATAACTTTATTCCTCAATATATTTCAATGAAATTTTGTAGGGAGATTCTACCTGAGGGATGGTGAGTTATGGCCGATTCGATTGTTTGTTTACATTTTATAAGCAAAAAACATTGTTTTGTTTACAATTGGGAAAATTTCTCAAATCTTGACTTGCTGAAACTAGGCTTTAATGTTGACAAAAACCCCAGGAATTGAAAAATGCTGAGTTAACGTCGATCCTGTTTGTTTACATTTTATATGTAAATAACCATATGTCAACATGCAAAAAAATATTGAACTTTGGAACTGCTGAACTGATTAGAATGCAAATTGTTATACAGGTTCTAATTACTGAAAATAAGAATTTTATGGTTTGAATAAAAAATTTTTTAAAAATTGGGTATCTCAGAGTTAACGGTCCTAATAAACAACTAATTGCCTCTTTTCTCTCTCTATTTCAACCGTTTTCTGCCAAGGACCTTTTTTTTTTACAGAAGTGTCGGAGTGGCTCTCTGGTGAGCTCCAGCAGCACTGCACCCTGGGATATGTTATAATTACACAGGGATTTGTGTGATTTTCAGGCACAAAGGGAAATAAAAACAGAAGGAATGATGAAAGAATTCACAAATAATTTCAGGAATATTTCTTGAAATAAGCCTGAAAATTAAATACGAGTTACAAAAGGTATTGCGTTCCTATAAAAACCTAAAGCTGAAATGGAGTAAAGCAAACAAATAATTACATGGCTCCCACTCGTTCTGGAAAATAGTTGACCAATTTTCCAGTCATAGAAAATGAGAAAATAAGTAAAATGTTCTGGAAAATTATTTCAACATTCTCCTCTATTTTCTGGTTATACTTTTTAATCCCTTCTGCCTTTCTGGGTGTGGGTTTGTCAAAGATATTTTTCATTTATTTTTTCGATGAAGTATTATAATCATTTACATAAGGGGCTGCATGTTATATCGCTCCTTAAGTCAAACTATAAACTTGCCTTGATTTTTTCCATAATAATATAACATTTTTTAAAACTTGCTGTTTTGCAGTAACTTTTTTTGTGCATTGTCTTAAATAGGAATTAATAATAAAAACATACATAATAATATTTAAGTCCAAATATAAATAGTGCTCGCTGTGAAAGTGCTGTTTGACACAAAAAGGTTGGGGACCCGAGCTAGATCATCACTGGAAATGTCCTGGAAAATGATCTCTATAAAAGAATGAGAACTCAGAATTACCATTAATTTATATGGGAAAATTTTTCGAGTGTTCCCAGACACAAACAATGGTGATGCAGGTATATTAGGCTGAGTCGTCAGAGGTTGGGCTGGTGGGAGGTACAGGAGAGAGAGGAAGGGGTGCCCACTGCCTCTATAACAGCTTGCTGCAAAACCAATGCTATTTTTGCTTTTTTTGTAAGAGCAAAAAATGTTGATAAGTGAACTTTTGAAAAGATGGGGGAGATCCCTGCAAACTAGGGGGGTTAAATTTTCTGATTTCATCTCACTTTTCCCAGTCCCTTGTTTCTATTCATCTAAGCGACCTGTATTCAAAATTTGAGATAAATTGAATAATATTTAGTGTTTCCACTTCACCCACCATACAAAGACATTTGGATTGTTCAGGGCGATACACTAAGAAGCTCCATCAATGCCCTTAAAAGTGGTGAATGACTCTGCAGAAAGGGACATTGCCCTGATAAAGAAGTCATTCAGGGATGAACAGCAGAAGCAGTTCCCTTTGATGATTGTCGAGCGCCACAGAAATGCTGTCACCAAATGAACAAAGTTGCATCTTATGAATTTAACAGTTAACATTATTGTTATTAACTGCATTATCAACTTTTCTATATTTAGTTTTGTTGTATTGTAAAATAAATGGAACTAGCATTCCAAGGGAAATTATGAATTACTGTCATACATATATGCTGTGTTGGGGGTGATCAATTAAAAAGTTGGGCTGTGATCACAAAACAATGTTCGAATTTTCAAAAAACAAGTTGGCACAAACTAGTGACCAATTTTGCATAAGCTTACATTTAAAATTGAACTCCCCACTAAAACCCTATTTTGTGGGAAATTTTCAAAAAAAAAAACATTGAAGGGAGTATTGTGTACAAAATTTCAAGTTTCTACTATGAATGGTTATAGGGTTGGGCAAAGTCTGGATACATGTGTGAACCCATGAATAACCTAAACCTTTGGTAGCAGTGATTAAAAATAGGAAATCTCCAAAATTGATGGACATCTTATCCATATCAATTGAGAGCACAAGCATTTCATTTTACACCTGATATTTTGAACGATCCTCCTCCTACTACACACAAACAAGAAAAACTAAATTCCCAGGTTCCAAATCCAGTTTATTATTCCACATTTGGAGATACAAGACAAAAACATTGTAAGAAATTCTTAAATAGAAATATTTCTTCAATGCAAAGAAGGCGTTATTGTCATGATGCCTTTTTACCAGTTTCTGTTTTATTTGATAATTTCCCCCGTGTTCCCCGGTTGTAAAGAAGTTCCTATCCACAAAACACAATGAAGAAGGACATGGAAGTTAGAGCTTGGAGGAATTTGGTCCCAAAAGAAGGATGCTTCGATGAAGACTTCATTTAATCAGCCTCGTTCACAGATCAACTCAATTACCTGAAAGAGAAAAAAACATTATTATTCAATTGTATATTGTAACCGAAAATATTTTTATTAATTTTGACAATTTTTTCACTTTACAACTTACAATTCAGGCCATTGTTTCTATTAAAACCAATAAACACTGCATTATGAGATATGTTAAAAAAAATAAACATTACACTATGAGATGTGTAAGAAAAAATGTCTTAGCTTCTTAAATAACAAACGCAACCTTACATCACATTTTTATTTCGAGAATTGATTTAAAAAAGGAATAACCGAATGTTCTTTTATTATGTCATTAAAAAGTAAGAGATCATTTTAGCATGTAAATCGACCCCCCCCCCTTAAAAAAAGCCTTGCTATGGTCACATCTGTACCCACAAAAAATTTCACGGTTATGTTCAGTGGGTTTTGCGATAGGCGAGTACATACAGATGGACGGAAAGACTTTTGGTGACTTGTAATAAGATTCTTTCATACATACTCTCTTGGCTAGTAGTACAGTTGCTTCAGCACCTGGGTATATACTATATATATAGCTATAACCAACTATGACTGATGATCATGTGAATAATACTAGCGAAGGGGTGGCAAACTGTTTTGAGAGGGTGTGCCCATATTGGTGATAATATTCTTTAAAAAAATCCTCTTGCATGCTGATGGAAATTTTTGAGCAGCAGATCATCATTTTTATTTTATTTGTATTTTACAAAATATTTCATAGAGAAGGAATAAAATGGTTGAAAGTGTTCTTAAATAAGTCTGTTTAGACAATCAATAATGGAGGTGACAGCTGATACATTAAAAGGTTGCCGATTTAAAAAAAAAAGAAAACCAAGTGGGAAAGTGTGTCATATGTTAGCCACCCTTGACCTAGGGACTGTATGGTAAGTGGACTACCAGGTCCAAATATCAACCCTATTCTCAGAACTGGCCAAACCTTCCATCTTGGAGATCTTAACATTCAAACTCTACAAGACAAAAGGTGAACTTGGTACAGTTGTTGTTGCAACATAACCTCTACCCCACCCCAAGGTCCTATCCATTTGGCTTACAGATTTGGGATCCAGCAATTGACTTTTGAGAACAATAAGTTTTTAAAAAAATGAGGTCCGATAAAATAAAAATTCGATACCATACGATTCGAAAAAAAAAAACATAAAAATTAAATCTAATTTTTTTGTTAATGATCTCAGAAATACGAAAAAACACGTTTTTAAAAACAATGATTAAAAATATGTACTTAAATTATTTACTTTGAATTGCTATAAATTAAGATTTGGCAGTCAACAGGGCCCAGTGTAAATAGAGCACCAGGAAAGTACTGATGACAAATATGACAATTTATTGATAGTAAATCTCCAAATCAGTTCAGAGAACTGCGGCCCTTCGGGGGTCCTTGTGGCAAGCTCGGGTATCATCCTGGGAGAAGTTGCACAGGATATCTTGGCCAGCTGGTCGGGTGGTAATCACCATTAGCATGCTCAGGATTTGTCCTGAGAAGCTTTTGGGATCTTCACCCCTTTTATCCCGGTCCTTGTGGCATTTGTCTCAGTGACAGGGATTTGGGATTCTCCCCTCTCAAGTCACAGGGTCATAGGATCCCCCCCTCCTGAATTCGGCACTAAATGACCCACCAAGGGTCGATGTGCCATTAAACAAAACAATCAATCAATCAATCAATCTCCAAATCTTCAGCACCTTTCTCAGTATCCTTGCAGACCCCAGGAACTGGACGGTCTCAAGTCTGGTTGAATTGGAAATTTGAAGTAATCTCGATTCCAGTGCTTTTGACATGGTTCAAAATGAGGCAATCATTATGGGCACTATCGGAAGACGTTGGACATGGTCGGAAGACGTTGGGCACGATCGGAAGACATTGCTCCCATGACAGTTTCTATTGACTTCTTTTTGAGAAAGTTGAGTTGATGTTTTTTCTTTCTTTGTAGAATTAATTGATTCTGCCAATACCTTGTTTTATGTTTCCTCTGTGAATGAAACCTCGTTAGAACAAAGCTTAATATTCTAGCAACTTAACAGCCAAATCATATAAAAGTGTGCTGGCGATGCAAGCTGTGGGATCGAACCTGGGCCCTCTGCCCAACCATAACAGAAGAGACATTGTGTTGCAACATCCGGGCTCCCCTCTCATGTTTTGATGTGTCAGACACTTTACATACAGGCACTTGAATCACTCCTGGTTATAATATAAGTGGCCGATTGGAGGAATGAAAAATAATTCGCTTTTGGCTGTGGTCCTTCTGTTTGAAAGAGACATTTCTACTACAAGAAAAAGAATTCTTCTTGCTTGTCTGTCTCCAGAATTTCCTACTTAAAGTTGAACCTCTTTGTAAGGAAGCATCTTGTGGCTTTATTGGTGCCCCCAAAAGAAAGCAATCAGTCAGACACACTTGGTTTGCTTTTACGTTCAGGACTGCCTGCTTGTGCTACATTGTACTACTTGTGTAGCCATTTCGTAATATTTTAAAGTATAGTATTTAAAAGAAAAATTAATTCAGTACACTTGTTATCCTATCATGCCACTTAAGTGTAAACAATATCATTAGATGGGTCTGGTTAGTCACTAATAGAAACCATTACATGACCAATGTCTTTTGGTAGCATGCTGTGTTCTGGGTGATCAATTAACATTTTTTTTTAAAGTGATTAATGAATAAATTACTTCTCGCCTTCTGTTGGGCCGTGATCACTTTGAATTTTCAAAAATAGTTTTTTTCTGGAGTAATAAGGAGTAAATGTTTAAATTTTCAACCCTCTAGCTCCATCGGTTACACGTGATACATACATAGATACATAGTCAGCCAGCCAGACTTGAAAACTGAAGAAACCTATGTTGACAGTTTCTAATGCCAAACTAAAAATTACAAAAAGAGGAGAAAAGAAAAGTGCTGTATCTTCTGATAACTAAATTTCTGACAGTGAAATAAAAAAGTGGAACATATTAATTTTGTTAATTGAGGTATTGGTGTATTTTAATTAAATCATATTTAAAAAGACAATCAATCTTGCAGTGGTTAATTTTCAATGACTTACACTTGGTTCCATCATGCTGGGGTCAAGACATCGATGGGCTGTGCTGCACACAATTTCATCCAACAAAACTTGGACCAAACTAGAATACAAGAATAGAATAGAATCAAAACAGGCAAAAGAAATGAAAAGAAAGGTCTTCTGATCTCTGGTCTGTTAATTCAATAAGTGTTTACGTAGTTGAATTAACAGTTCCTTTGGAGGAAAATATAGACTGGGTGCGCATCAATGTAAGATGGAAAAGTATCAAGATTTGCAAGATCAATGATCTATGGCTGGACAACAAATATATTTCCTACTGAAGACGGATGCCAAGGTTTTGCTGCCAACTCAGTTGCCAATACCAATACTCAGATTGTAATCATCAGCGAAAAGGAAATATATCAATAGGCTTCAAGATTGAGCAGGGGCTGCATTTGCATGTGTTATGATATACTGTCGTGAAAGGTCATTTCCGGGCCAAACCACCTGTGCGGAAGTAGAGTGACCCGGTCACCTTAGGAAATATGCATCCCGAAAACAGGATGTGGAAACAGGAAATGACACAAGAGTGGGCGTTCGAAATCAGAGGAAGCTCAAGACAGAAAAACTCAGAAGCCCCGAGGACAGAGACCCAGGCAGACCGCCTATGGCTGGGAAGGCATAAGACCAAGTTCCCCAGTTGGGAACGGTCTCTCTCTCCCACTCTTCATTCTCCAGCTGACAAAATGTATAGTATGAAATAAAAAATATGTGAACATATTTTTACAAACAACTTTCGAGTCTTCTTTCTTTCCTGGACCCAATGGAATTTCACCCCACGATACAACACATGGATCTGGCACTCCCGCACTGTGATGGAGAATACCTGGTGGTATCATGAGGTACTGCTGGGGCACCCTATGTTAGTAGTAATGATGCTTTGGTCCCAAAACCATACCTGACCCCAGGGTCATCATCTGATGAAGGCTTTGTGGGTGGCACTGCTGCTGTTTTTGAAGAATTAGTATAAATTTATCAAAGGCTTCAAGCAGTCATTGATGAAAACTTCAATCTAAACTCTAAAGAACTAATGTGTATTTAAACTGTGTATTTAAACAAGGTGTATTTAAACAAAAAGGTGTTGATGGTATGTACAGGTTTCTCTTTTTTTCATAAATGCGAAAAAGTAGCATAGAGCGAACTTTTGAAAAGCAGAGGACGCCTGTATTTGTGGGAAAGTGTATAAGGGAGCATAACATGAGTATCTCCATCAAAGAGAGACAGAGAAAGTAAAATCAAAGGTTGTGAAGTACTCACTTCTCATCGGACACAAATCTCCATAAATAAAGCTGCAGGTAGTGGGTATCCACCTGAATCTGCTGCAGACCATAACGGCCAAAAGTCCTCAGACGAACGCACTCAAGAAAAGTCTGCAAGCAAACAAAAACAAAAAACAATCGTCTCAAGAAGCAAAATAACAAGTTTTAAGTTTTATTCAAGATAATAAAGGCAGAATTCTTTGAGAAACCCTTCTTTAACCTGTTCACTGCCATGGACGAGATAACTCGTCTTAGCAAGTTGTCAGTCCAGTGCCATCACCAATATAATTCTTCTAATGATAGTGTGTAATTCTTTTTTCTTCTTTGGCTTTGAATGGCAAGACTGACCCTAGACTTCCTGGAGCCCCGGGCAAGCTGAATTTTGGTGCCCTTTAAAGTACTGGTTAACAGATGTAGATCTTTACCCAAATCGAAAAAAATGTGGGGCTGCCCAAAGGTATGCGTGTGTCATGTTAAGGATTAAAAGCACAAAAAATTTGACTTGGTAAACGGATGTAGATCTTTACCAAGTATTGTATTATCTTATGTTCCTAAAAAATCTGACTACACAATTTTTCATTTTTCCTGTTTTTAATCTGCTTAATTTATTCATTTTCCAATTTCTATTTTGGAAAGTCCTGCTGTCTCAGATAAATGACAAGCTTGGATATGGAGATTAATTGGCAGTTAGTTTGTGAATGTTTTATTTAGAAATAGAAACCGTTATCCTGCTTGTGTTGCTGGTACCTAGGGCCGACATTGTTGAATGGTATTGTGTGTGTGGCTCACATTGCTGGGAATTAACAGATCAGGTCAGTATATTGCTACCTTTTTAGGTTCTGTAAGAAAAAAGACCCTACAGATTTTATACCTGGAGAAGGCTAGAGAAAGGCTGATCTTAATAATGAAGAATTATCAACAACAATGGCCAACAACCCACAAACAGCGATTCAAGCACTTTCTGAAGACTGAGGACTTCAACAGCTATCATATCATGTCATCTCAAGGCAATAAGAAAAGTTAAAAAGTTGGAAAAATGGGTCCCTTATTAACTGAATGAAATGGTAGTGGCTGATCCTACAACTCCTAACTGACTGTGTCTAAACTTAGAGAATTGGGATATGAAGTCTTGCAGCATCTTCCATATTCACCTAACATTTCTCATCCCTTCAAGCATTTTGAACTTCATATCGGTAATAAAAGGTTCAATAATAAGGAAGCTCTAATTCATGCTTTTACTGAATTTGTGACTGAATTCTTTAGGTTCAGTAAAAGCATGAATTAGAGGATCATTGGAAAAAGCTTCAAATGGGTCATATTTTGATTAAATATTTACCATTTTTTGTGTTTATATCATCCTGTCTTACAACTCAAAAAACAGCATTTCATATGTAAAAACCTAATTAATATTAATACTGTCTTCTTGTTTGTGAAAGCAAAATGAATTACCTTGAGGCTTATCTTGATGATTCCAGTGAGGACAGAGACTTTGGAGAATTCCACGGCACTGAAGATTTCGATTTTCTCAGAGAACAACTTCTGAATGTTGCTGATAAGACTGTTATCAATGCTGTAACAAAACAAATAGAAGACATGGGGTTAAGAAAAAAAAAATGTTCTCTTCAATTTTAAACAGCAGCAAAGAAAATTTTTAAAAAACCCAGCATTCCAAGGGAAATTATGAATCACCGTCATCTATATATGCTGTGTTAGGTGTGATCAAGTAAAAAGTTGGAAAAAAGGGTGAGCAATGAATAAGTTACTTCTCTCGCCTTTTGTTGGGCTGTGATCACTAAAAAATGACTGAATTTTCAAAAAACAAGTAGGCACAAACTAGTGACCAATTTAGCATAAACTTATATCGCATATTGAACCCCCCCTCTAAAAACTTATTTAAAGGAGGAATTTTCAAAAAACAAAAAAACTTTTTTTTTACTATGAATGGTTAGGGCTGTGCGAAGTCCGGATACATAGATAGATACATATAAATGTCAGAACACAAGAATAGCTTAAAACCAGTGTTGTGGGTAGCAGTGATTAATTGTACAGTTTCCACCATGAAAATTATATAAAGTCTGTAGATAGAATTATTAGCCTAAAATTGATTGTTTCAATGATGTCATATCATGTCAGTACTTTCATCTGAAACTGACTCATGGCAACTTGAGAGTTGCCAATAAGATGTATATTTTCACAGGATGACATAAATCTCTTTTTTCAATTGTACGTCAAAAAAACAAGGCTGCTGTTACTAGTTGCAAAATTAGTATTGTACCCCACAAATCTGCTCTATTCAATAAATACCTTAAACTGTGGCTTATAAATCAACATTAAATTCATAGTTACAAATTCAAGTTGAACTTCTTACCAAATCAATTTATTTATTATGGATAAAGAAACAAACAGAAAAATTGACACTGTTCATTACAAAGATGGATAATCGTTTACTCAGGAGTAGAGGTTGATTGATTAATCGTCCGGCCAATTAATTGGGCCGATATTAGACATTTTGAGATAATCGGCATTGGCCAATTATTGAGCGTCATGAAGCAGATTTTTATTTTAATAGAAAAAAAGTAGCTTTTAATTTAAAATTAAAACTGAAAGGTTGAAAGAGAGGGGGGCAAAAAAGCATGTAATTTTTCATGACTTCAGCTTGACGGAATCAAAGGGTTGACTGAGTCGGAGGTGGGGTAGTAAAGTCCAGAAAGACCACCGTACAACACAGAGTGAGGGGGTGCAGAGGCAGTCATGTTGGTTATTAGTCTTCTTTCTTTCCTATGAAGGGAAGGAAGCAAAGCGAAGAAAATACAGGAAGGGAAGAAAATAAAGGATGAACATTGAAGTGTTTATAATTAATGTGAATGGTTTGGCTTCGCGAACAAAGATTTTGGGGATGGCCCTCCACGGCATTAGGTCTATAGATGGCGGGACCAACATGCGGAATAAACCACCAGCCTGAGCATTGTAGTTTTAAGATGAAGTGCGACTTGCCCAGGGTCGACCCCACTCTTTAAACTGAAGGTTTGCATCTTATGGGCCACTGGTGTGGCACGGATAGGAGCAGGGCCCATAGGTCGTAGGTTGGGCAGGAGTGTCCTTCTCCTGACAGATGCCTGAGCTAGCTACGGGGTCTATCACCCCCTTATAACTAATGTATACACTTCATAACTTTTTCCCAAACAGAGACAATGCACATTTTTTATTTACAAATATTTTTCTGTGTTCAAGTGAATAATACATTATTTTAGAGGCAAAAACACCAAAAAAAATTGCCCATCGGCCGGCCTGCTCTCTAAATATCGGCATCGGCCAAAACCCATATTGGTCGACTCAGGAGACCATCAGAGTGTTAGGAGAGTAGAGTACTGACAATCACATTTATACTCATTTTTATGCATGGTTCTGATTTCAAAGAAAACCAGCATTTCTTTACTGTAATGTTTATATATATGTATGTTATGTTAAATCAATAAACATGCCGAAGCAAGCACCCAGCAGCCCCCATTCCGTTTCCGGTCCCAGAAAGCAGGGACCGGAAGTAGGAACGGCGAAGGCTCAGTCCAGCACAGGCATAGCTCTGATCATCTTTCGTTACATCCTTTCTTAACACGCTTAAACACGATTACAAATCAAATGCATTCTAATCTGACACGGCTACCACAGAAAGGTTTCTTCAGTTCTTAAGTTGGCTTGGCTGACTGGCTATGTATGTATCATTACATACATATAGCACTAATGGAACTAGAGGTCTGACATTTTCAATATCTACTCCTTAGAATGCCTAGAAGGGAAAATGTTTTTTTGTTTTTGGAAAATTCCCACCCTATATAGATTTTTAGTGGGTAGTTCAATTTACAATGTAAGTTTATCCTAAATTGATCCCTTAGTTTTTGTCTGACTTTTTGTGATCTCTGCCCAACAAAAGAAGTAACTTATTGTTTTTTTCTTTAAATCATGTATTTATGGTTCAAACCATATTGGCAGCATTTTCAAGTAACTTAATTTTACCACCACCACTGCTTAATTTACAAGGTTGGTGGAGGTGATTCATAATTTCCCTTAGAAAGCTAATCGAGTTTCTGAAGCAATTGTGGGTTTTTACGGAGCTGGGTGCTATCCCAAGATGGACTGCCTTACAGAGGTAAAGGGGCTCCAACTTCCCTGCTATTTACCCTTTGGAAGAGAATTGGATTCATGCCTTTCCCAAGGGCTAATGCCCTTGGGAAAGGCATGAATCCAAGTGAAGTGAACAGAAACTCTCCCAGCCAGAGTTTGAACTCAGTTCACTGATTCCATTCTCTGTGCTGTTAACCGATAGGCCACCCGCACCCACATTATGAGAAAGTCACTAAATCTACAAGAGAGAGAAAATGGAAATAAAAAGTCTGATTGACCTGGGTGTGAAACTCCACTGTGTGCGTCTCTGTTGCTGTGACAGGCTGTAACTGTGTGTCCGTCGGCTGGAATCGCTGCTCCTCTCCTTGCGCACGCCCTCCTCGTACAGCTGGCCCACCTGCACGTCAATGGCAGAGATGTCTTCCACGACACGCTTCATCACAGCCCGCACATTGCGCGGCTCAATTGTGTTCAGCCAATCACGAGTTTCCACACTCTTGCGTAACATCTGCAATCAAAGATTAACTCTTAAATTCATCTTAAATCAAGTAACTTCTGATTAAAGTTACTTCCCCTGTGTATTTATTTATTTTGTGTAAAAAAGAAAAGAAAAAGAAAACTCGGTCTAAACAATAGCATGTGACACTTTACATCACAACTGGTGAAGGCCAGAAAAATGAATCTTTCAGTTGATTTTTCTTTCACATAATGAAGCAATTAAAGTTTGGATCAATACCATATACAGTAAGCATATTTGGTTATATTTTAGACCTTTTGAAGAGAAATGTACATTGCTCAAGTAAAATGCCCCTGGTAAAGTCAGGCGGGAGGAGGGGCAAAGTGAAGTCTCGAACCCATCATGTGACTGCGAGAAACTAGTGTTGCATGATAATTGACATTTGTAAATCCTGAATTTACCCGAAATGGAACCCAGCCTCTGCGCATGACAAACAGGTTGTGCCAGAAAGGCGAGAAAATATGATTTCCAATCCTTTTATAGATGGGCCAGAGAGAAGAGAAGACAGGATGTTTTTTTGACTGTGCTACGTTAGTGAATTGTCCCCTGGATCGTAACTAGATAAAAGCCAACCCCCCGTGACAGAGAATTTTTTCGTTACCATAGCTACTGTCACAAAGTTACCAGATGAGGGAACTAGGAAGGTCATAAGTCACACCAAGTCAACCGACAAAGGTAAGAGAATTTCTTTGCTTCTTCTGTCCTGACCACTTCCAGGGGAAACATTTATTCTTTCATAATTTGCCCCCCCCCCTCCCTCGTTTCTCAAAGAGAATTATTTTCAACACTTGTAGCTGTAGAGATATGTACTGTATATGCCAGTTTTTAAAATGATGCAAATATTACACTGCATCCAATGCACTGGTATTATGACTAGGGGGTCGTCTACCAAAGCTCAATACAAGCAGTTATGGGGCTTGGATGAGTGGCAGTGAGGGGTAGTCCTCCAAATACCCTTGTAAACCATTCCTCTTATATTCTGGCATACAATATGACAAATGGAAATTACTCTTTAGTGTAAGCTGATAAAGGTGTCATACAAACAGTGGTGGAAATTGGGGTGGGTATGCTGGCGTATGGCATATACCTACTTCTTTATTTCCAGGTTTTTATATATTGAAAACGACCTCGAAATTGGCCATACTTTTTAAAATTTGCCATGGGAGCTTACAGTGCCCCGGAACCCCCAGCTGCATGGGTTCAGTTCGCTCATCCCTGAGATCCCTGTGATCCCGAGCATAAATCCTAGATACAGCCTTACCATATAGCAGGGTGTTAGCCAGCATTCTCACTAGACATTTAACGGCTGATTCCCAATAGAAACCTAATTACAATTTCCCAATTAGGCTGAGCATGTTTTGACCATTTTTAGTGTCTTTTTGGCCATTTTTGGCGTTTTGGGGCCATTTTTTGTTTTTTTATAAATACAAAATATACAAAAATGCAGACCTCAGAAAACTTCCCAATCCCATAAAAACAGTGAGGAAATCAAATTCCTGGCCACCACCCTGTATAGCTATAGTTTCCCAAAAGCCATTTCCATCAGAGCATACCAACCTGAGAAACGGTGAGTCCCTGAACTCGAACATAATGGTTCAACAATTTTTGGGCAGTCGTCTTTGCCTCATGACACAGCTCCGAGATTGATGTGACCCCGGTTGTGTCTTCCATTAACAACTGTTCTTCTGTCAACACAACCTAAACAAGACAAACAACAAAAATACAAAGAACAGGTCTGGTTAGTCACTCAATAGAAACCGTCACACAACCAATGTCTTTTGGTAGCATGATGTGTTGGGGACGATCAATTAAAAAAATTGGAAAAAGGGGTGATCAATTTTATTTTATATCTAAATTTAGATCTATTGCCAATTTGGATATTTTATATCTACATTTAGATCTATTGTCAATTTGGATATTTTATATCTAAATTTATAAAAGATCTATAATCTGTAATTTTTATTTATTTTTATTAGATTTCTCGAGAACTGCAGATCCAAAAAACTCTAAATTTGACACTGCACTGCCTTGTGTGCTGACTAATATATCTGGCAATGTCAACTTTGTACAATAGTCGAGTAATCACAGTGCATACACACACACACACACACCTCTTCAATTGTTTCCTCCCTACCTTCATTTTACACACACACACTGTTATTTCTATTTATGATCTTTTTAGAAAAGAAACTAAACTAGCATTCCAAGGGAAATTATGAATCACCACCACCCATATATGCTGTGTTGGGGGTGATCAATTAAAAAGTTGGGCTGTGATCACTAAAAAATGTTTGAATTTTCAAAAAACAAGTGGGCACAAACTAGTAACCAATTTAGTATAAACTTACATTGAAGATTGAACCCACAATTAAAACCCTACTTTGGAGGGGAATTTTCAAAAAACAAAAACAAAACATTTTCCCTACTCATTGAGGGGAATGTGTGTACAACATTTCAAGTTTCTACTATGAACGGTTAGGGCTGGGCGAAGTCTGGATACATAGATAGATATATAGATACATATAAATGTGTGAACACATGAATAACCTAAACCTTTGGTAGTGGTGATTAATATATACTGGAGGCCATAATGCATATCTACCTGTGTTTCTGTGAAGTTCAAGCAGTTTCTTGACATTATCTTACTTTAGGTCTTCACTACTTCAAAGCTGTTAATAGTGTTGTAATGTTTATGTATTAATGTCTATATATGTATGTATTAATGTTCACGATTAATAATAAATAAACACGCTGAAGCAAATTCCCAGAAGCCCCCATTCCGTTTCTGGTCCCAGAAACACGGACCGGAAGTGGGAACAGGGAAGGCTCACTTCTTGACAGGCAATGGCCCTGAGCAACATATGTCTTTGTTCTGTCTATATTCTTTTCTTGAAAATGCTAAATACAGTTATGAACCAAATGCATTCAAACTAAGCACAGCTAAAACAGAATGAACAACAAGCAAACAAAGACACTACACGACAACATTACAAGTGTAAATAAATGTTTACATCTTATCAATTATCAAACATGGAAAAAGAAAAAATGGTCCAGTCTTACCAGATGGGAAATGATGGAGGTGTTAAAATCTTGGCAGACTCGAGACAGGATGAGAAGCAGAGATGCAGGAATAGATCCGCGTTCGGCAGCTCCTTCACAAAATTCCTGGAAACAGCAATAAAAATCAATCAACACATTTTCATTGGGAATCTTTGAAACTATTTTTGAACAAGTCTGGTTAGTCACTCAATAGAAACCGTCACATGACCAACATCTTTTGGCAGTATGTCGTGTTGGGGGTGATCAATTAAAAAATTGGAAAAAGGGGTGATCAATTTTATTTTATATCTAAATTTAGATCAGAGCAAGGTTAACCCAATTTTCTATTTTTCCATTGTCTGGGTTTGTGTTCATGACTGGTGTTTCTACATTTTATCTTATACTTCTTTATATTTAATACAAAAGACCCGATTGAACTCACCGTACACACGTGACAGATGTGTTTGATGTAACTGGTGATAAATCCTTCTCTGACATCTTGTACACAGAATGGACCTCGGAAATATGGCTTCATGGCAAATGTGATGTCAGGAGAAATGAAAGCCTGGAAATAAAAATGCAACTGATTATTAGTAACTATAATAACAATAAACACACAATGATTATTAAAAGGGAATAATTAGGACTAGCTGGACCACTGGAAATGCTATGGGTGTTCACAAGATATCATCATTAGTCTTGTATATTTCTGATATTATCTGTAAAAAGACAAATTGTTTGAAAAATCAAAATGAAATAGAAAAAGTTCAAAGCTTGAAATTACTGCGTTTTTTGATGTCATCGTCCCATAATAAACGTTAAATGTCAATATTTAAAAGTTTTGGAATATGATCTTGGATGACGTAAAAAAACGGTATGTTCAAACTTTGAACTTTCTGTTTTTCATTTTGTATTTTCGTATTACTTTGATGAAGCCTGTAACCAGCGAAACATGTCAGTAAATTGTTAATTTTTCAAACAATTTGTCTTTCCACATTGTCATTAATATCATCCTGATCATATATACTTCTGCAATTAATGTATATAATTTTGTTAAAGTAATTTATTATCTATATTAATTATAATAAGATGCAAAGGCAAATGAAACTTATATACATGTTGTCATTATTATTGATTACTTTTGCTATCTGTCTATATTCCTGTGGTCTACTACTACTATACCTTAATTTTGAGGCTACAGACTTGTGAAGGAAGAGTAATGATGAAGGATAGTTATAGTGAAGGTTGAGACCCTTTTGCTCCCATTCCATCTTCCATTCTTCTCCTTGTTCATTACATTGCAAGGGTGTGTGGGAGGGAGGAGAGAAAGGATGAAAGATATGAGGAGAATGAATAATAATCAGAAAGCATAACGGTCGTACATACAAGCAGCAGCAGCAGCAGAAGAAGAAGAACAAACTACTACTACTAGCTGAAACCCTGCCTCAAGGGCGGGTGTTTCCAGCTAGTTCCTGCGGAAGGTCAAAAAGAGGTCAAAAATTTTTTAAGTGAAGTTTAATTCAATACATCTGACTACAATGCAGCAACTGTACATAGATCAGCCCAAAAAATTGAATCGTTTCCTTCTTAACCCATGGCCCATCCTTCCACAAAATTTAATTGAAATTCATCCAAAATCTTTGGAAATATTTGGTGATGTGGACAAATAGCTACGATGCATTGGAATTAACTGTGCATGGATCAGCCCAAAAATGGATCAGCCCAAAAATGGATCAGCCCAAAAATTTTAATTTGAGATTATTGCATGATACTTTTTATCTCAGCCAAGTTTGGTTCAGATCGGTCAAGTAGTTTTCCGAATTATGAATTTCAGTACCAATAGCTACAATGCTGACAGATAACTGCATGGATTGGCCCCAAAATTTATATTTGAGATCCATGCATGATATTTGGTATCCCTGCTAATTTTGGGACAGGGTGTTACGGACATAGTCCATAGCATATTAATTAGTAGGAGATAAACACATGATGATCATCATGAAAGAAAATTTGCAGAAGAAAAAATACAATGATGATGGTTATAGTGAAATAATATTAGATGACTTGAGTAAATATTGAGCAAAGTAGGATGACTTAACCGTCAAAAATGGATTGCATCATAAGGACTAATTTGACCGATCACCATTAAAGCTAACATTTTTTTACTTTCATACTAAGCTGGCAAGGTAATGACTGTTTGAGTTTTAGTAAAAACGATTATTTTTTAAATTTTTTTATTATATCAAGTATTGTAAACCATTTTTATTAATTTTTGATTACTATTTACATTCATCCTAATTTTTAGCTTGTTTAATGACAATTTCAGTAAGGTCGGCACAGCAGTGTTATTGTTTTGGTTTTAGTAAAAAAAGCAATCGATTATTTTATTATTTAATTTTTATTTAGACAAAGTATTGTAAACCATTTTTATTAATTTTTAACTATTATTTACTTTCATCTTAAATTTTAGTTGTTTTTTTAATTACAATTCAACTTGGTTTTAGTAAAAACAGTTATTATTATTCGTTTATTGGAAAGCATTTTACACATTGTGATTTTTAAAAAACTACTAAAAATTAGGATGAATGTAAATAGTAGTCAAAAATTAATAAAAATGGTTTACAATACTTGATTTAATAAAAAAATAAAATAAAATAATCGTTTTTTACTAAAACTCAGTTTAATTCGAAAGTAAAACAAATGTTAGCTTCTTTAGCAGTGATTAGTCATTGTCTACTTTTGACAGTTAAGTCATCCTACTTTGCCAAATATTTTATATATACAGAAATAGCTGTTTATCATAATCACTGATAATGTTATCAAATGATTATTGTAATCGAAATCAGTCAGTCCCAAACACTTCATTTAAAATTAATTAATAAAGTGGATACTGACGTTCACAGCTCAAAATGCCCTGATAAAAAAATGCAGACTTCATCTATGTGCAGTAAAACCAGAGGACACAGCCATAAACTACAAATTCAGACCTCCACTGGTGTTAGGAAAAATTTCCTCTTGGCAAGAGTAGCAAACATATGGAACAGTCTAAGTGAAAAGACAGTCACATCTGAAAATATCAATATTTAAAAAAATAATCTTTATTCTGATATTAGTCAAACTGAATTTAACTAGCAATTTTCTTATTAGTTTAATCCCACCCCAACTAAACTGAAGCTGGCTTAATGACACAATTAACTGATGTAAAAAAAGCCTATTGTATATCTAAATTCAAGTACATACACTGTATGTACTTGAAATAGGCTTTTTTTGACAGCAGTTAATTGCTTATGTACTTATTTATGGGCGATACTGTATAATAAAGTGGTGCCCATAAGTACACCCCTACCACTATGTTATGCCAAAAATATGAATATGTTGCTGTCCAATGAGTACAACACTATGACAAAATATCTTTTGCAACAGAGTTTGAATGCTGTAGAATTTGGTCATAAATAATACCTGATAATATCTGTTTTGATTGTGTTATGTTCCACTAGAAATAATAAAATCCTGCTATGTTTGGTTTAGAAGAAAATTATCTTTAAAAAGTGTTAGGGGCGTACTCATTTACGGGTGACACTGTATGTTGGTAAAATCAAGGAATAAGGGGAAGCTACTCCCCCTCTGAAATATGTATTTTTGAAAAATAGTTTTAATTATTTAATTCCGTTTCCGTTGTCATATTATTACATTATGCAAGCACGCGTAGATCGTCGTGAGGCTCCAATTTCTTATTAGTGCTCGTGTGATACCATCATTGAGGTCCAACATTAAAACTAGGAACCGAAACATGCATGACACGTCGTCGACTTGCCTGCCAAAGTTTAGAAATTCTCAGGAGGGAGATTTTCTAAAAAAATGGCCACCATC
>VCCN01002490.1:29336-40879 GCA_006491835.1 Architeuthis dux
CTTCATATCCCAATTCGCTAAGCTTAGACACAGTCAGCTGAGTTGTGTGGGGTTTGGAACTGTCATGGAGCATTTCATTCAGTTAATGTGGGACCAATTTTTCCAACTTTCCTGTTGCCTTGAAATGACGTGATAGAGTCACTGTTGAAGTCCTAAAGTCTCCAGAAAGTGCTTGAACCATTGTTTGTGGTTTGTTGGCCACTGCTGTTGATAATTTGTCATCATTAAGATCAGTCTTGGGCCTCCTTCAAGGTTTATTATTGGTATCCATATTTCCAGACCTAAACTTATTGAACCAATTCTGAACAGTTCACACTGTAATAGTGGTCACTCAAATGCTTAATTATCAGCAACTTGAGCAGCATCATGTCCTAATTTGAATTCATACTTTAAAATTAGTCTAACTTCATGGCTAGACACCATTGCTGTTAAGGGCTCAAAAAACCTCCAGTAATAACAAATGATATCTCTATTTACATTGAATCTGCAACAAACATGCAACATTAGTAAATCTTTCACTTTTAGCATTATACTCTATGATGTAAAAAAACTTGACATTTCATGTGTAACAACCCAATATTTTATGCGATAAAATATTACAGAAATTTACCTGAGCTTTTCTACCACATCTCCCCACCCCAACTTGATGAACATAACACGGTTGTAATAATCCATGTGGATGGAGGGGAGGACAGTATTTACCTGTGCATGAAGATGATACAGGTATATGTACCTCAAAAGATATGCAAAATTTACTTTTTGCATAAAATCTGAGGGGGAAAAATCTTTTGTTTTTTGTTTTATTGTATGCTCCTACCTAGTAAAATTTTGGCTATTGTTACCTTTCCCATTTCAAAATGGCTGCCACTCCAGCTGAATTTACAGTCAAAGAAGCAGACAACAACATTTCTCAGAACAGCATCTTTTAGTGTTAGGGTTAGGATTTTGGTTAGTGTTTCAACTCCCTGAATGTAATTTCCAGTTCAGGTAAAGAAATCTCTTGTTATTTGCAATGGGACAATAGATGTAGGTGCAGGAGGCAAACCACATTTAGGTACAGCATTTCCTTTTTCTGGTAAATGAAAACGTCCTTCAGTCATTTTGTATTTAAAAAGTGAAAAAATGTTGAAATTGTTGTCTGCTTCTTTGACTTTAAATTCACCATCAGCAGTTGCCACTCTCGGCCACTGGATTGGCAGCCATTTTGAAACGGGAAAGATCACAATTGCCAAAATTTCTCCCCAGGGAGTTTAAATGTTATAAGACAATCATACTTTTAGTAATAATTGAAATTTTTCTTTTTTTTTAAAACATACCTCAAAAGATATACAGACATATTCATCCATAATTTCAAAACTATTACTCCTAGATCCCTAATGTTTTGTTGCTTTTCATTGCACTAAATTGTCTCACTGAAACTAAATAAAATGCAAACTTATATTTTTTTTAGTTAGTTCAGGAAAGTTATAATCTTATATAGACAAGTTTTCAAGATACAAAGACAGCACTTTTTTTTGGTACCTGTTTACCATTGAATTACTATTAATTATTGGGTTCTGTGCAGATTTTCTATTTAAAGTAGCAAGGATGAGATATTTACCTCTTATAAAATACTAAACTTGAATCCATGTTCACAAATCTTAGGAGCTGTTATGTGAAAAATTGTGTTATCACCCACCCCAGTTGCAACAGAATATGAAGAAGTGCAATTGTTTGCAGTTTTCCAGAAAGAGATAAACCTTGTAAATAAGAAACAATAATCAGTTTTGGATCTAATGTTATTTTCAAAGAATTATAGAGCAATAAGTGTCTTTGTATCTTTTGAGGTAACGTGTTTTTTGAGGTACATAGGCATGCAAACATTCATTGGAAATGTTTAACGACTTAACTGTCAAAAAAGATTGCATCATAAGGACTGATTTGACCGATCACTGCTAGAGAAGATAACATTTTTTATTTTCATAGTAAAAAACGATTTTTTAATTTTATTTTTTTATTAGATGAAGTATTCTAAACCATTTTTATTAATTCTTTACTACTATTTACATTCATCCTAATTTTTAGTTGTTTTGTAATCACAATTTAACTAAGGCTGTGTTTGTTTTGGTTTTAGTAAAAAAGCAATTATTTTATTATTTATTTTTATTTAGATGAAGTATTGTAAACTATTTTTATTAATTTTTGACTACTATTTACCCTCATCTTAATTTTTAGTTGTTTTTTTTTAAATCACAATTTATTTAACTAAACGAATAATAAAATAGCTTTATTATTAAAACCAAGTTGAATTGTAAAAACATCTACTAAATGTTAAGATGAAAATAAATGCTAGACAAAACAATACTTTGTCTAAATAAAAATAAATAATCGCTTTTTTATTAAAACCAGAACAAACACTGTAAACAGCGTTATTGTGACTAAAAAACTAAAAATTAGGATGAATGTAAATAGAAGTCAAACATTAATAAAAATGGTTTACAATACTTCATCTAATAAAAAAAATAATTGTTTTACTAAAACACAAACACTAGTTGTATTGGCCTTAGTACGAAAGTAAAATAAAATGTGAGTTTCTTTAGCAGTGATCGGTCAAATCAGTCCTTATGATGCGATCCATTTTTTACTAGTTCAACTTTTCCTAATTTTCTTACCAGTATGATACATACATGGTGGCTGTCAACTCGGTAACGAGCAAGACCACCCCTTGCGTTCCATTCCATTTTACCCCCTTTTTTTTTTTAGATACGGTTCATTCCATACATCCATAAAATGTTCACATGTGAAGTCTAAACTGAATTCTGACACCAAAAGTTTAAACTCTTAATAAACTGTAACCAACAAAATAGAGGAGAAATCTGTTAGGAGTCTCACCTCTTCAGTGTGTTTGGGGGGGGGGGGCTGTTTGGTTGCTTGTTATCCTCGTCTAATCTGGCTTGCAGGAGGAAAGGCTACAGCCATATCGATGGTAGGGTTAAGGCGCTTTCTCTCCTTGTGACCAATATTTTTCTCACTTACTCTTTATTTATTCATTTGTTTATTGTGAGCCTGCAATGCAGCCAGTAGGACCTTGCGATCCATTGGTCGGGACCTGTACTTTGCTAGTGTAGACTTTGAATGGAAAGTGTGTTTAGCATCACAACAGTCAGTTTTGGATCTAATGTTATTTTCAAAAAATTATAGAGAAAATAGTGTCTTTGTATCTTTTGAGGTACCGTGTTTTTTGAGGTACATAGGCATGCAAACATTCATCGGCAATGTTTAAAGACTTAACCATCAAAAAAGATTGCATCATAAGGACTGATTTGACCGATCACTTTTCATAGTAAAAAACGATTATTTTATTTTATTTTTTTTATTAGAAGTATTGTAAACCATTTTTATTAATGTTTGATTTCTATTTACATTCATCCTTATTTTTATTTGTTTTAGTCACAATAACGCTGTTTACTGTACGGCAGTGTTTGTTTTGGTTTTAATAAAAAAATGATTATTTATTTTTATTTAGACAAAGTATTGTTTTGACTACTATTTACCTTCATCTTAACATTTAATTCCTTTTTTTACAATTCAACTTCGTTTTAATAAAAAAGATATTTTATTATTCGTTTATTGTAATCCATTTTACACAGCCTTAGTTAAATAAGTTGTGATTTAAAAAAATCAACCTAAAATTAAGATGAGGTTAAATAGTAGTCAAAAATTAATAAAAATTACTTCATCTAATACTAAAACACAAACAAACACTGTTGTATCGGCCTTAGTATGTAAGTAGAAAAAAATGTTAGCTTTTTTAACAGTAATCGGTCAAATCAGTCCTTATGATAGGATGCATTTTTAACGGTTAAGTCGTTAAACATTGCCCATTCATCAATTTCTTACCTGTAGATTAGCGAGTACAGACTTGATCTGTTCAAGAACTGATGTTTCTGTGTTGTTTAGAAGTTCTGATAGACTGTCGGAACTATCTTGTTTACCTAACAATTTTGGAGCTGCCAGGTTTTGACGGATATCAGTCAAGCAATCTGACGTCAAACAAAAATAGAGATTAACACAAATTGAAATTCATTAAATCATTTTGTGTTTAATATTAATATTTTGCACAAATGTTCTTTTTACATGGTGAAAGCTTTTTTTTACTATGACAATGTATCGATAATGATTTTGATTTTGACTATGGAAAAAAGATTGCAAATAATTTTTTAATATAGAAAAAGACTGCAAGTTTTTTTTTACTATAGAAAAAGCATTACAAATCATTTTTTACTATAGAAAAGGACTGCAAGTTGTTTTTTACTTTAGAAAAAGTGTTGCAAGTTTTTGTTTTAGTATCAAAAAAGCATTGTAAATTATTTTTTTACTATAGAAAAAGCATTGCAAATTATTTTTTTACTATAGAAAAAGCATTACAAATTATTTTTTACTATAGAAAAAGCATTACAAATTATTTTTTACTATAGAAAAAGCATTGCAAATTACCATACATGACGGCATATGAGAGCCTTCCCCCCAATATCTTAAAAGGTAAAAATAACCTTTGTTATTGGATGGAACTTGAGGAGTTAAAATATTGGCTGATAAATGAGGAGAGGAATTCAGGGAAATGTGTTTTTTTTCCCCTTAATATTCCCATCTGAAATATGGTCTTTTTTGCGATAGAAAAAACATTGCTAATTATTTTTTACTATGGAATGAGCATTGCTAATTATTTTTTGCTATGGAATGAGCATTGCTAATTATTTTTTGCTATGGAAATGCATGGCAAAAGATTTTATCATAGTGGAAGAGGCAGACAAGTGACATTGCAAGGAAGAATTAACTGATACAAGATATCCTCTGGTATGGACAGTGGAATGAGAACAATCTACCCCTGTGGATTGAATAAAGGGTTCAATTTGAAATTCACAGAAGGTTACCAACTGCGACAGACATCTGAAGAAGTCTGGAGGGTACAACAGCCGAAACATTGTGACGATAACAACCAAGATGAGAACACTAGTCCGAGTAAATCAGTGTATAATTCTCTTTCTGTGTTATGTTGATATTTGTTTATTAATACATCAAAAGGAGTAAACAGTTTTAGAAAAAAATTATGAAGAAATGTTTTTTTCAATATTAGGGCAGTGCTTATTCCAAAGGTGCATGTTTGGAAAGGGCCGGACTTTCTGGTGTGTGCAGCAACCTGCCATAATTGTCACATAAAATAATTTTCTGTCCATTGTACAAAACTACGGATTCAAAGTATTTTGGTTACTTCTCTTCAGTGTTGCCAATATTTTATTTTATATCTAAATTTAGATAATTCTAAAGAGTGGAAGTCAAGGGAGATAATTTATAGAAACTATGAATAAAGATCTATAATCTGTAATTTTTTATTAGATTTCTTGAGAACCGCTGATCCAAAAAATTCAAACTCGACACTACACTGCCTTGTGTGCTGACTAGTATATCTGGTGAATGTCAACTTTGTACAATGGTCAGTTGTCGAGTAATTGCAGTACATAGAGACACAGAGATTTCTTCAATTGTAGTTAAATGATGAAATTACAATATTAACCAGATTTCTTGATCTATTTTCAAATCTGAATCATACTGCTTTTCTCGTTATTTGGTGAAGAAAGGAAACATTAATGAAGGACCCCATTTTGAGGGACTTACCTGAAAAATGTTGTTTTAACATTTGTAAGTAATAACCAACTCGTTCCCTGGCAGCTTTCGAAACAATTTCAGTCCCAGCTCTAAAAGAAGATACAAAGACGTCAATAGGTAAGGAATTTCTCAATTGCCTCTCTACGTGAAAGGTACAATAAATTATGAAAATGAATATATTTACAATTTCAGTGTTCTAGACATTATAAAATATTAAAATTCTAAAACTTCAAAATTTTAAAAACCTTAAAATTTTAAAATTAACATTTTTATGAATGTAGTTCTGCCTTGTATATTGGTGTATGTCTTCTGATGTACATGTTACAGCTATTTAGGCCATTTTCAACATTCTGATAAACTATGGAAATGAAAAATATTTTCAATTTCAGTGTTCTGGATGTTATAAATAATAAAATTCTAAAAATTCATAATTAAAAAAACCTTAAAATTAACATTTTTATGAACGTAGTTCCATCTTGTGGATTGGTGTATGCCTTCTAATGTACATGCTACGGCTGTTTAGACCATTTTCAATATCCTGGCTGTTCTGAAAGGATTACTTATATAGGTACAGGTATCGTCTACTTTTAGAAAGTGTGCTTTTGGCCACTTGTTTGATTTTACGAAAATAGACTAAAAGCAAAAATAGCATTCAGTATTTGTTTTTGCAGCGAGCAATTATAGAAGCAGCACACACCCTCCCTCTTTCGCTCATATCATTACTGCTTTTACTATAGGTTAGTGCTATTTTAGTTTTAGAAACTGTCAACTAAAACTGTCAACATAGGTTTCTTCAGTTTTCAAGTTGGTTTGGCTGACTGGCTATGTTTGTAGGGCTGAAAATTTTAACATGTTTTTTTATTTTAACCCCCCCCCCCCCCTAAATAGGTTTGTATGTAAGTTCATGCTAAATTGGTCCCTTAATTTGTGTCTGGCAGTATTCACACTTTTTTTCTGAAAATTCAGAGATTTTTAGTAGTAATCACTGACCAACAAAAGATCACCTCCAAATAACATGCTGCCAAAAGACGTTAGTCATGTGATGGTTTCTATTGAGTGACTAACCAGACCTGTTTTTACGTTATTTGGTCAGTTATTTTGCGGGTCTGGGAATTTTCTATTTACTTCTACTGTATATATGTCTCTTGTACTCCGTTCTAGTAAAAAAAATACATCAGTGTTTACTACTTCTAATTGTACTGCACCATTATCCTTTATTGACTATAAGGTTCCAACTTTCAAACCCCCTCACCCTAGGTGAGAAGGCCTGATCCGGGGGGGGGGGACAAATGCCCTGTTTGCCAAACTAAACTAGGGCTTAGTAGTAGTTCCTATGAAACCTTTCATAAGTCGAAATGGTGTAAAGCAGAGAAGCAATTATCATTAATTTATATGAGAAAAGAACTTTGAAGATTTGTACGTTGAATTTTAACACAGCAGGCAAATTCTACCATTGTATGGTCCAAAGTAAAGCTAGTTTGACTACTAGATAAATAATAAAATTATCACCAATTTCCAATAGGGAGTTTCTTTTCACCCACCCTGTATATTAGTTAAATGGGAAAACTCATAATATAATCAACAAGTACATTCCAAATGGTATATACTAGGAATGTGAAACTTTTAACATAGCATATTTATATTTTGAGAATATGTTTTTTTAATTGAAGTATTTTACAGTTTTCCTGTAACTAATCTCCATGAAGTTAATGGGCCATAGTGTGCCAAAGAGTGATCTAGAAGTTAGGGCTATTTTGCTTCCTAGGGTGGATGTGATGCTTTTGCATTTAATATAGATTCTTGGCTGTTTCGTCGAACATGTCGCCAACACACAGTCAGCCGACAGCAGAAACTGTACGATTCGGAGACAACATTTTGACGAACATCACTTTTGCTGACTCGGCTTTTCGTAGAGTACTTTTTTTTTTTTTAATTTAGAGGTTAAAAAACGAAAAAAAAACCAGTGAAATTTCTGAAAAATAATTTTATTTTACATCTTAAATAACAACACTGGAAGAAGAGGATGATAAAGAACATTATAAAATGATCAAAGAAATAATTCAGCAGATATCGACACCCTATTTTAAAAACGTAATTAAACTTGAAAACAAATTAGTTCTTGATTTTTTTCTTGGCGTTTCTAGAAAGAAAAAAGCCCAAATTTCAGTCAAGAGAAACGGAAAACAAATTTCATTAATTATTAAGTAGAATATTTAATGGTTAAATTGACTTAAAAAAACTTAAAATATATTGAAAATTACGCTTTTTACGACAGAGAGGTGTCTGCAGCAATGTTTCGAAACGTAGATGTTTTACATCTAAATTTATAGCCAAACTTAGCTATTTTATAGCCAAACGAAATGTTGGGGTCGTCAAACCAAAAAGACTCAATTCATCCAAAATATCGGGATTTTGCCAAAATAATCTTAAAATATTTGAGCCTCATTTAAAAAAAATCTAAATTTACATACAACCCGGACGCCTAAACGAAAATAATCTAAATTTAGATGTAAAACAGCCAAAATAATCTAAACATAGATGTAAAAACATCTACGTTTCAAATTTAGAAACACTGCCGTAACAAGGGTAATTTTCAATATATTTTAAGTTTTTTTTTCTAAATCCAGTCAAATAATCATTAAATTAACTAATTTTCTTCGAATCAATTTTCGGAGGATTACTTTATTTTTGAAAGATTTCTTAAACATTCTTGACAGAACAGTTTAATTTTTCTGTTGAGGAGTGAGAAGAAAGACACACACACACACGCCTTCGAAGAAGTAATTTGTTGTTTTGACAACATGTAAAATTAAACATTTAAAAACCTGCTTTAATTAATCTACGCTTATATAACTTATAGGAATGATAAAAGAATTTTTTTTGGCAGAAAATCGACACCTGGTGAAATAAAACTTTCAATAAATTTTTCGTTCGAAGAAACGACCGAGAAAAGTAAACAAAAAATGACTTCCAAACATTGCGATATTCTACTTAATAATTAATGAACATTTGTTTTCCGTTTCTCTTGACTGAAATTTAGGCTTTTTTCTTTCTAGCAAAGTCAAGGACTAATTTTTTTCAAGTTTAATTACGTTTTTAAAATAGTGTGTCGATGTCTGCTGGATTATTTCTCTGATCAGTCGCAAAAATTCATTTTATAATATAATATGTTTTTTCTCATTCTGTTCTTCCATTTCAAAGTTGTTATTTAAGATGTAAAATAAAATTATTTTTAGAAATGTCACTGTTTTTTCACCTCTAAATGGTAAAAAAAAGTATTCAACGAAAAGGCAGTCGAAAAAGCAAAGTCAGCAAAAGTGATGTTTGTCAAACAGGTTGTCTCCGAATCGTCTGCAGGATGAAACTGCTGTCGGCTGATTGTGTGTCGGCGACATGTCGTTCGACGAAACGACCGTACACATTAATATAGATGAAACTTTTGGTCTTTTTCGTTAGTCTCCACCACAATAAATAAGCTATTTTTGTTTGATAAATAATTAAATAAATATAAATTTAAAAAAATAAGGACATTTCAGCAACTTGGCTGTTATTATCAAGATAATAATCTGGGGTTAGGGTTAGTTAATCAAGGCAAAGGTTAGTGTGTTGAGGGCTTTTAACACGCGTTTTATTTACATTTATTCAGCAAGCAAAAATATGGTGAGTTGTTTGAAACTGTCAACCAAAACTGTCACCATAGGTTTCTTCAGTTTTTAAGTTGGTCTGGGTGGCTATGTATGTATCATGTGTACACCATGGGGCTAGAGGGCTGAAAATTTAAACATTTGCTCCTTGTGTCTACAAAAAACTTTAAAAAAATCTTTAATTGCAAATTGAACACCCCATTAAAAACATTGGGGGATGGCAAAAAAAAGGGTTTTTAGTGGGGAGTTCAATTTGCAATGTAAGTTTATGCTAGTTTGTATCTGGCAGCATTTACGCTTGTTTTTTTAAGATTTAGTGATCACTGCCCAACAAAAGGCAAGAGAAGTAATTTATTCATTGATCACCACTTTTTCAAATATTTTAATTGATCATCCCCAACACGGCATGCTGCCAAAAGACGTTGGTGATGTGATGGTTTCTATTGAGTGACTAACCAGACCTGGGTAGGGTCTACCGAAAAAGACCCCAAACTTTTACATCTCAGCTAATTTCCTGCTAATGAAAAAGAGAGAACAGTAGAGAAAATGAAACCTGAAAACAGTTTTTAGAAAGAAGTCAAGAAACCAAACGCACCGAGAGAAGTCTGTGTCTGGTAACAGTTTGTTCATGGCCTGCAAACGACGATGGAAACGGTCCAATGCTCGAACAAGAATTGTGTTGTCACCTGTTTCTTTCTGAAAAAAATCATAAGGTGAGAATGTAAAAGTCATAAGACGAGAGTGTTAAAATCATAAGGCGAGAGTTTAAAAAGTAGAGGATCTCAGTGAATCAACTTGAAACAAAGGAACAGAGAGAGGCACAGGGCCAGCCCTTAGTACTGGCATCAAGGGCTTGGGGGTGCCTGTCATGTGTCTGACACAGTAAGACTTTCCAAATACAAATGGAAAAATGAATAAATTAAACAGAATAAAAACAGTCAAAATAAAAAAATTCCTTGATGCTCAGATTCATTAGATTTTTCAGGAATATCTGATTGTTGAATACTTTCTGATATAGTGAAACTATGAGAAACAATTGGCAAAGGAAATTCTCATGACAGACCACAAATAAATAAGATAATACTATACTTTAAAGGTCATCGAAGTTCAGCTTGCCCAGGATCCCGGGAACCCTAGGGCCAGCCCTGGAAAGGCATTCATTTCTGTCTCAATTAACCCTTTTAAGTCTCCTGGGACATATATATCCCAAGGTTTTTTTCAATTGTTTTTTTAATTGTACTTATGAATCAAGCTGAATTTATTTACAATAAATGATATTAATAGTTTTTTAGACCAAAATTGAAAAAATAGGAAAAATTAGATGTTATAAACATTTTTTTTCAATTTTAAAAATATCAAGACATAACAAGATGAATTATTATTAATTTCTGACTAGTATTTCTTTCATCTTAATTTTAGTTGCTTTTTATCGCAATTACTCAGACTGCCATTCTACGGCCGTTAGTAATTATGGTTCAGAGTAGTTGTGATAAAAAGCAATTGAAAATAAGATGAAAGAAATACTAGTAAAAAATTAATAATAATTGACAATGCTTCATTGAATAATTATTAGTCCAAAATTAATAATAATTGACAATGGTTCATCTAAGAAATTCAGACAACTTAAGACTATTACTACTAGGTGTAAAAGCAAGAAAAATAAGATGAAAGAAATACTAGTAAAAAATTAATAATAATTGACAATGCTTCATCTAATAATAAAATTCAAGATAATATTACTAATATTGGGTAGCTTTAAAAGTTTGTTCTGTATTTGTTGTTAGATGGCATTAGGAGCATTTAATTTTAACTAACTTAATTCAAAGAGATAGCTCGTAATTGTATTGTGACAACTGTCATATAAGCATCCATTTTAAAAATATTTATCAATGGAGCTAAAATATATACTATATACTAAGACAGACATTTGATGCTAGATATGCACTGTACGTAACTATTCTGACTTACATACAAATCCGACTTAAAGACAGACCTAGGAACGGAACTCGTTCTTAACTCGGGGACTTCCTGTAGTAAGGAAAAGCTGACAACTTTCTGATTTTATCGGCAGAGATAAGTAATGTCTGTAATGCCCCTCACATATCAATTTAGTTTGAGGATTGTCTAGAAAGAAACAAGGGTGATAACGGATGACATTTTGGATTTGGGACTGACACTGCAACCACTGCACTAGTATTATGGCTGGGAAACCAAGCACTGAAAACTTGAGCTGTAAATAAACTTCTTCCTCCA
>VCCN01002490.1:42429-66543 GCA_006491835.1 Architeuthis dux
TTATACTCAGGTCAGTCAAAAATGGCCAATACTTTTGTCTATCTGAATACAGCATTAATAGAAATAATGCATATTAGCAAGTGATAATGCCTGTTGTTTTAACTCAATTGATAACCATGGTTTTGTGTGAAATGCTATATACTAATATATACCATATATTCTTGAATATCAGACGTTTTTTACTAAAAAAATGGCCCCAAATCAGCAGTTCAACTTGTACTCAGGTCAGACAAAAGTAGCCAATACTTTTTCATATATGAATACAGCGTCGTTAGATACAGTGCATATTAGTGAGCAATAATGCCCATTGATAATGCGATAATGCCCAAAACCATGGTAATGAATTTAGTTAAACTCAATCACTTAACATGGTTTTGTATGAAATGCTACATGGGTAGTATACAGTGCATATTGTTTAATATCCTTTTAGAATAATTTTTTCAGGTAGGTTTGTCATCACTGATGAGAATTTCACTTTTACGACCTGAAAACAACGATTGATATGTTGAAGATGAAAGAAATGCAGGTTTCGGTGACAGCTGACCAAGTGCCATAAACAGTGTATTCATGTAGGGGATATCACTCATGACAACGTTACAGCAAAATAATGGACTTGGCATACCTATAAAAACCTTTCGTAAGCCAAAATAGCATAAAGCGAAGAAGCAATCACCATTAATTTATATGGGAAAACCTTTTGAGCGTTTCCAAACTCCAAAAATGGTGATAATAGTAATTTAGGCTGGGGTCTAGGAGAGAGAGGAAGAAGGTACTCGCTGCCTCTATAATGGCTTTCTGCAAAATAAATGCTGAATGCTATTTTTGTTTTTCACTTTATTTTGTAAAAGTGAAAAAGTGGCGTAGAGCAAACTTTTGAAAAGTGAGGGGTACCTGTATGTATATGTATATCTATCCAGATAAACATCCGGCCCTGTCAGCTAGCCTAGAATATTCAGAGGGGTAAGATCCCCCCCAAACAGGGGCCACCTGTTTTTTCACCAAAGTCGCAAGACTCTATTTAAAAAAATAACCTTTCACCAATGTCGCAAGACTCTATTTAAAAAAAACTTTAAACTAATTTTGGCATTAAATGACCCATCATGCCGTTAAACAAATCAATCATATAAACACCAGTGTCTGTTGCTTTGTAATGCTAAAATGGTCACTCTTTTCTAGAGATCATATTCCAGGACATTTGACAGTGATGATCTAGCTCAGGGTTCCCCAACCTTTTTACATCAAAGAGCACTTTCACGACTACCAATAGTGCAGCAGGCACCATTTACTTTTCAAGTCAAATTTATATTTGGACAATAATAAAAACATACATAATTAAAAAGTTGAAAAAAGGGGTGCCAAATGCTAAATAATTATCATTTTTTTTATTCTTATACAAATGTCTCAAAAGATTCCTATATAAAATAATCATGCAGTACAAATAAAACATTTTTTCCCATATAAAATTTTAAAATTTATATTCCTATACAACAAAACTTCCGGAAAATCTCAGTCAATATGATTTTTGGCACTGAACTTCATTGACCAATGCCTCATAGTTAGGAGAGAGGATGATATTGCTCCAAAAGTTCTCATCTGTTACAAATGATTTTACTCATTTTTCATGACTGAAAAATTGGTCAACTATTTTCCAGGTTTTCCAGGATGCATGGGAACCCTGTCACGTTTTTTGTTGTTGTTTATATTTAAGTGTTTAGAACAGCTACAACTTTCATATTTTGCACACATAACCCCAAAATGTGTAATTTTTTTTTAAATTGCATACTTAAAGCGTGTTTTATTACTGTTTTTAAAATGTCTGTACATGAAAAATTTTGCACTGACCAAAGAATAGTGAAAACATTTTACAATTAGTTTTGTGTAATGAATAAACACATTAAACAGAAAGATGAATTGCTTCTTTGTATTTCCGAGAACAATGGTCTTAGTCAGGGTTGCCAGATTTGGTCAGAAGGGGAGATAATCCAAGTTTTATCTCAGAGACTTACCCAACACAGGCATTACTCGAGTCCAATACCAGCCTCTTGAGGTGAGCCTGTGTTACGCGAGTCTCTGAGATAAAGCTTGGATTATCTCCCCTTCCTGGCCAAATCTGGCAATCGTAGTCGTAGTTATTGGAAGGGAAAAGACTTACTCGTCTTGGAGTCGATTGAGGAACATATCATTGTAAGACGCAATCACCAAACAAATGTTGCTGAGAAAAGTGTTGCAGCCAAGATCCACAAACTCCAACACGTCCTGCAGTCAAAGACAAAACACATTCAACATTACACAGAGAATTCATCAAGGCTTTCACAGATGAAAAGGGTCTTTTTTAACATAAGCAGAATTAATTTATCACTTTTTATTGGGTAATCTTTGCAATAACAGATCAGGGACTGCCATTTTTTATTTGGCCATTTTGAATGGCTAAAAGTGGCTAGATTTCATTGGTCAATTTTTAAATTCAAAAGTAATATAATGTTGACTTCATCTATGTGCAGTAAAACCAGAGGACACAGACATAAACTACAAATTCAGACCTCCACTGGTACTAGAAAAAAATTCCTCTCTGCAAGAGTGGCAAATGCATGGAACAGCCTTAAGTGAAAAGACAGTCACATCCGAGAATATCAATATTTTAAAAAATAATCTATATTATTATTGATATCGGACATACCAAATTTAACTACTATTTTTCTTATTAATTTAAACCCAGCCCAACTAAACAGAAGCTGGCTTTATGAAGCAATTAACTGCTGTCAAAAAAAGCCTATTTCAAGTACATTCAAATATAATATATGGATAAATGTCATCTTTATTATTATTGGATGAACACACTACATTCATTAAATTTGACTAGTTTTTACCTTCATCCTAATTTTAGTTGTTTTTATACAACTTATTAATTCGGACCACTGTTTCTATAGCAACGAATAACAGTGCAATGATGCAGAGTCATTTGTAGGGAGTGAGTTTATAAGTGTGAATCAGCTTCTGCTAATCCACAAAGTCTTTGTGGCTGATTGGTAAAAATCCGCTAGGCATAAACTAGTCTCCCTCTGGCATTTTCTCACTGAAGGCTTACTCTTTATTTCTGATTGCGTTGTTATTCGTTGCCATAGAAACAGTGGCCCAAATTAATAAGTTGTATAAAAACAACTAAAATTATGATGGAGGTAAAAACTTAATTTAATGAAAGTAGAAGGATAAACATATTCTGCAGCAAATATCGCCAATGGTTTATAATGCTGAAATGGTATGGTTCCCTTTACCAAAAGATTGCTGAAAAATGGTATCTTTTGATCGAGAATAACGTTCATTATTTTGTTAATAACTGATCAATACATTGTATAATTATACTACATATATTTGGGTTTATTTGAACGTTAATATCTGATCAATACATTGTATGGTGCTTGTGACTCATTTGGGACCCAAATTTCTCTCATTCCAAAAGGTAACATTTTTGGCGGACACAGGTGACAAGCTACTATGTCATGCTGAATAATTTGAATATAAAACACGTGGAATATCAAAACAAAACAATTCGGGGGCTTCTGACTTGTTTTGTAAACAGTTTGTGAACATTCTTTTTTAAAATAAAGTAAAATTTAATAAAATAGCAAACATTGATTTGAAAAAAGTGTTTTTCTTTTGCTGTATTTACACCCAGTTTAAAACAAACCGATAACTAAGACATCTAACGATAATTTGTTTGGCACTCCTTACTTGTTTAATGTTTTGTGAACATTTTTTTTCAAAACAAAGTAATGTTGACAAAATGTTCACAAAACAAGTCAGAAGTACCCGAATTGTTTTGTTTTGATATTCCACGTGTTTTATATTTAAATTATTCAGCATGACGTAGTAGATGAGGTCACCTGTGTCCGCCAAAAATGTGACCTTTTAGAATGAGAGAAATTTGGGTCCCAAATGAGTCACAAGCACTCATTGTATATTTATACTTTTCAGAGCCTTTGTATCAGTGTTACCTGGAACTTAAATCTACCCAATTTTAGCCATTCAAAAATGGCCATCCTTGATGCTTTATTGCAAAAATTGCCTTTTATTGTAATGATTACAAGTAAAATCTAAATATACATATCCTAATATATTCTCACAATTCAAAAAAAAATTGGTTAAGCATATCTAGTAACCAGCCTGGTGGTCATGAGTTCAATCCCTGGGTCGGGTAGTGCAAAACATTCATATGCTTGTGGTGTACTAAGCAAAGCATATTATATACCAATATAGGCACCTCACTGTGGAACAGTGGTTAGCAAACTCATCTCACAGATCATTACTTCTGAAGTGAGTTCAATCCTCATTGGGTGCCCCACACACCTCAATGTGAAACTCTTTAAATAGTATAATTTTCTGAAAACTTACCATTGGGGCAGCCATGTAGGCCTGGGCTGGTCTGTCTCCCTCTTCCAGGGCAGGGATTTCACCCGACTGCAATCGGATTTGTCTTTCAAGCACAGCCAAATCTTCGTCAATTTTGTGCTGGGCACTAAAAAAAAACATCACTCAAAATAAGAATCTTCATTATAGAAAGAAGAAAAATACATTGGCTTGCTCCAGTGGTGGACTGGCCCACCAGGAAACCTGGAAATCTCTTGCTGGGCCCCTTTAAGTTGGGCCCATCTTTGATGGTAGAATATTTATTGGTAGATATGTTCGCTTAGAAAAAGATTTATTTCTATATTTTTCTTGCATATGCTACATTTTTTCATTTATTTTTATGTAATTGTTTATTGTCGTTATACGATAATTAAATTTAAACTTACATTATTTTTATTAAATTTGACTAGTTTTTACCTTCATCCTAATTTTAGTCATTTTTATACACCTTATTAATTCGGGCCACTGTTTCTATGGCAACGAATAACAGCACGATCGGAAATAAAGAGTAAGCCTTCTGTGAGAAACAAACTCACACCCTCATTGCCAGAGGGAGACTAGTTTACGTCTAGCTGCTTTTTACCAATCGGCCACAAAGACTTCATGGATTAGCAGAAGCTGATTCACACTTATAAACTCACTCTCTACAACCAATTTTCTGCGCCATATTTATTTTGTGTTTTATATATGAGACCTAGTAGTCAAATCTAATAAAAATAGTGTATTACAATACTTCATCGAATAATAATAAAGTTTAAATTTAAACTTGTTTTAGTTTGGTTTTCAGTTCTATAAAGCGAGCTGCAATGTGTAAGTTACAATAAGATTTTAATTTGTATAGTATCTATATTATTTAACATTAATAAATAAAATATCAAAGAAATGTAGCATTTTATTTGCCTACTTAAAACCATTGCTTTTATTTGATTCCTTTACTAAATTTTAGAATTAGGTGGGCCCTTTCACGTGTTTTCCCGGTAGAAGTTTTGGTAAAGATCTACATCCGTTAACCAAGTCGAAAAAAAATAGAAACAATTTTCTTTCACCAGTAAATTTTTGTGCTTTTAATCCGTTAGACCCTAACAATCTTCCTAGAAATTCTTAGTTTTTAGAAAAAATATTTTTTAAGGTTTTATGAGGAGTGTTCTATTTACAACTGTATGGTAAACTGGACTGTTGCTTTCAGTCTGTTGTAATGGAAGTGTGGCTGTGAAACATGTTGTTACTTCCCCTGTGAAGGGTGTTAACTAGGTTTCTTTGATATTTTAATGACAATTTTTCTGAGAAATAAAAAATCCCAGGAAGATTGTTAGGATCAAATGGATTAAAAGCACAAAAAATTACTGGCGAAAAAAAATTGTTTCTATTTTTTTAGACTTGATTAAAGGATGTAGATCTTTACGGAAGTTTTTGGCCCAGTCCGCCACTGGCCTGCTCCAATTTTCAACTTAATCAACTGTAATCTTAAGTTGCTTGAATTTCTTAGATGAAGCATTTTCATTATTAACTTTTACTAGTTTTTTTTCATCATATTATTGTTGCTTGTTTACACCTAGTAATAGTAATTGACATAGTAGTCTTAAAAGTTAAATATGTTAAATATTGATTAAGCTTAATCTTTTCTATTGCGTTATGTGAGTTTTACATTTGAAAAGCAAAAGAAATTTGGATTAAAATAAAAACTCACTGTGCCAAGAATTCATCACATAAAAGTTCTGCCGGTTCATTCAACTCCAATAATAAATCAACACATTCAGCAAGTTCTTTAGGGCTTGACTGCAACAGACAGAGGGGAAAAAAAGTAATATTTATTAAGTCTTGACTATTGTACTTGTGTCGTCAAAAATGACAACAGTTTTATGTTGTAATTGTAGATCCATTGTATGTTTTCAATCCATACGTAATTTGTTTCACCAAGTCAAAGTGATCTACGATTTCTGTTGACATAAAACGAAAGATTGTCTTTCAATTTAGATTTTTAACTGAATTAAGCGATAACATAAACTAGCATTCCAATGGAAATTATAAATCACCGCCACCCAATTGAAAAGGAATGCAGAGTTCTAAAGTAATGTTTCATTTAACTTCAAAGTTGGCAAAAGCATGTTTGCAGCTCACGACATGCAAATATAAGCAGATTTCAATGTGTCATAACTTCTGAACCAAGCTGAAATTTTCTGAGTTGATTTGTCTCTAGAAAAGGTGGTGAGATTTCAAGGGTTATAATGCTTTAATTTATTGATACACATATACTCGGTTGGAATTCTTCTGAAAAACATTCTCTGAAATGTGTGGCAGTTTAGTCAAGTTAGACATGAGTAGGACCTTTTAAATTTTTAAGAATGAAAGAGGATAGATTGAACTATAATTCAGCAATATTTGAACCATTTTTTCAACTAACTATGTTACTTTTCATGCATTCATAAAACATAAAATATTGGGTTTTTATCATAATGGTCCTGTTTTGATCATCAGAAAAGTATTTAATGCTTTTAAACTCTATGTTTCAATCTTTTACACAAGGAAATGCATCAACTGAATATAATCCACTGGAAATTTTATTTTAACATCTTAGTTCAGTTTCTACGACCGGCCAAACATTTCAGCTAGATATCTTTTTAAATAGCATAGTTATGAAGTGCCAAATTTGGTAAATTTAAGCAAATTTCAATTTGTCATAACTTCTGATACAGTGGTTCAATCAAGCTGAAATTTTCTAGGTTGGATTTTCTCTAGAAAAGGTATCAGCTACTGAAATTTCATCAAAATCCCAGATGGTGCCTATGTGGACTTGAGAAATATTAGGTGATTTGATAAGGAATGACCTATATACATAATGAGATATCTTTGGGATGGAGCCCAAATCAAAACACAAAAACCATTTGTTTCAGTTATACCTTGTATACATAGCCTGAAGGTAATTTATACAATTTTTAAAATAATTTTCTGCATGAAACTTTGTGTTTGTGTGCACTGAACCATTAGAAAGCTAAGGTGTCACATTCTCAGTAGTTTTATATTTCTAAAGAGTTACACAAAGATAACCAAGCTTTTACTGAAGTCAGAATGAGTTGAATAAATCCTTGGAAATCAGCCTTGTCTTTCATTTTTGAATCAGACTACAGTGAGGTCAGGTGTGGAATTCTCCACTTATGACATTTCAGATTTTTTCCCGATAAGGGATACTCAACTTGTATTTATACCACGGTAGAGCTGCACCTTAGTCTTTGGCCAAGGTTGTTTGGGGAGAGTGGAAATACCAGTAATATTGATATACAACATCTAAATTACTACTAGTCCGTTGGCTCATTAACTGTATAAACCGTAAATATGTGAATGAATTTTTGGGATCAAGTTTAGATCAGGCACCATGAAAATTGTTGAATCGAAAAGAGATACATTTTACCTCGACACCAGTAATGTTCAAAGTTACTTACATTCGATAAAAAATAGGTTGTATGTTTTTTTTAAACTAACAAATTTTCAAAGTTACTAAGATACTGTCACCTGGAAAAATAAAAAGTATTTTTTGTGATTTCAATCCAACTATTCTTTTATAGCGATTATTAGAGTTTAAATTTTACAGTCATTCAGTAACTGTCATTTTAGCGTAATAAAAAAATAGAAAAAGAAGGTAATTTTTTTTTAAACTAACAAGTTGTCGAAGTTACTAAGATACTTTCTCCTGGAAAAATAAAATTTTTTTGTGCTTTCAATCGAACCTTCTTCTTCTATTTTTTTTATGAAGAATAGTTGGATTGAAAGCACCAAAAATACTTTTTATTTTTCTGGAAGAAAGTATCTTAGTAACTTTGAAAATGTGTTAGTTGAAAAAAAACGCAACCTATTTTTTATCGAATGTAACATAACTGGTGTCGAGGAAAAATGTGTCACTTTTCGATTTGACAATTTTCAAGGTGCCTGATTCAAACTTGATCCAATTTTTGTGATTACCTATATTTTTTTAATTATTTACAATACTTTTGTTTATTTACTATTTTATACTAAGTATAATTTGGACACTTCATTTAGAAGTCATATATAGGAGTTCAGAAATTACCTTGCCTAGATAGGCCTATAAAAAAGGTAAGCTTCAGCCTATAGGACTTACAGCACTTTCAGCAGGGCCTACTGTGCACCTTCCACCCCTGATCATATGAGTAGTGTACCAAAATCTTCCTTAGGATGTCTTCTTTCAAAAAAAAGATGTTCCCAAGAAAAAAGTTGGGAAGAACTACCTCATTTGCATAAAACAAAATGGCTGCCAACACACACCAAAAAAACAGAATTTCATATCTCGTCTCCCAGTTGATATATCTGAGTACTTTAAAGGGATAAATCATGGTTTTCAGACATGAGGAATTAAAAAATACACTTTATTTTACCATAATAGTAATTAATTTATGGAATGCTAGTTTATGAAACTTTTGTTTATTTACTATTTTATACTAAGTATATTTCATGTACTTCATTCAGAGGTGATATACAGGAGTTCAGATTACTGTCTAGCATAGATTACCTTCCTAGGATAGGCCTATGAACCGTCAGCCTGTACGAATCAGGGTAAATTTTGAAGGCTTATTTCTTGGAAAGAATAGCGCCTTTGATACAATGGGAAATGTGGTAATTTTTATAAAATGGTAGCAGAGCAACTCACATCTTTTTCCCTGAATTTCTCTTTGAGCTTCTGGCTAAGTTCTCCAACGATGATTATACAATCTTCATGGATGCCTTTGAAACTGGGCATATGCTTGTACTGGATAAGCACCTTCTCGGCTTTTGTGTAGTATCTGTAAAAAGAATCAGTGTCAGTCAAAATAGGATGCACTCTACCCACTGGCGGATTAACTATGTAGCAAATGTGGCATATGCTATGGGCCCCACAATTCCAAAGGCCCTGTGCTAAAGTACTAACTTAGTTGCTCATCTCTGGACGTTTTCTAAAAGATTTTTATCTCTCTCAAAATACTGTGACCAGGCGAGTGCACAGTACTCGAAGTGTGGACAGACATGAGTCTTATATAGTATAAGGAATGAGTCCTTGCCTATATATGAAAAGGTATGAGGATAGGCTAAAAGTGTTAGGGTTAACATCGTTAGAAAAAAGGAGAGATCGGGGAGACCTAATAGAAATGTTTAAGATTATGCGTGGTTTGGAAGTAGTAAACCCTGATGCAATCATTAATGAGTTTGAAAACAAACTATATTATTTATTTATTACAAAAATTAAATTATTTGTTTTTGCAGGTACTAAATACAGTCTATATAATATATAGACTGTATTTTGTATATATATGTTTGGCTCTCGTAGCAACTTAAAAAGTAAACACTGTCCAAAGAAGTACCAAATATGATTAATACGAGTTGCCGATTGATAGTGAAGTGAATAAAAACACGTGAGTCATAACTTTTATTTTTTTATTATGCTCAATTTAGCAGCTGTGATGACCTTTGAATAATGGCCCTGGGCTATTATTTGGTTCATTTTTTCCACCCAAATTTGGTTGTTTTATGTTTTACCGCCCTGGGCGATCTTACAGTAGATCCTAGTATTTATGTGTATTTTTAAAATTTAGGGCCCCATTATAACATATGCTACAGGCCCCCTTGGCACTAGCTTAGTCTGGCACTGACTGTACCAAGGTTCAAGAAGAGAAAATTTCATAGAAATAACGTTCATCAGAGCTTACCTCACAGCCTGACTGTAAGCTTCCATTTCGACGCACTTCTTGAGACGTGCAGGCAGTTCGAACAGGAACTGCAACTGAAAAAGAAAACACAGAACGTCTGATTAATTGGATCTTCAAAGCAGATTAATTATTTTTTCCCTCTTCATTCAAACATAATCCATGACTCAAGAAAATTTAGGGGAATACTATTAGGTTGTTATATATGAAATTTTGAACCCAGGGGTGCACCTTGCACCCACTGGCTTGATGTTGTCACCCAAGACCTCAGAGCATGTGGTGTCTCCTTGGCGCGTTGGATAGATCGGGATGGAAAGCACTGGTGAACCTGGTTGGCTCTACGCACCATGTGCATGATCATTAGTAGTAGTAGTAGTTACATATGAATTGATTTTTGAATAGTAAGATGATGGATGATATGAACACCAAAAACGGTAAATATTTAATCAAAATATGACTCATTTAAAGCAATAACCTTTTTCTCTAATGATAATATGCCATCTCTATAAAATTCTTCAGGTATTGTGGTCACAAATTCAGTAAAAGCACAAATTATGGCTTCCCTATTATTGAACCTTTTATTATGTTTATGAAGTTGAAAATGCTTGAAAAGATGATAATCTGTAGGAGAAATGTCAGGTAGATATGAAGGATGCTGCAAGACTTCATATCCCAATTCGCTAAGCTTAGACACAGTCAGCTGAGAAGTCTGGGGTCTGGGACTGGCATGGAGCATTTCATTCAGTTCATGTAAGACCTATTTTTCTAACTTTTTAACACTTCCTATTGCCTTGAGATGACGTGATATAGTCGCTGTTGAAGTCCTAAAGACCCCAGAAAGAGCTCAAACCATTATTTGTGGGTCTTTGGCCACTGGTGTCAATAATCTTTCATCATTAAGAACAGGTTTGGGTCTCCCTCGATGTTCATCATTGGTATACATCTTTCCAGACCTAAACTTATTGAACCAATGCTGAACAGTTTGCACTGTAATAGTGTTCACTCGAAATGCTTTGTTGACATTATCAGCATTATGTCCTAATTTGAAATTGTACTTGAAAATTAGTCTAACTTCTTGGATAGACAGTATTGCTGTTGAGGGCTTGAAAACTTCCAATAATAATGAATTATATCTTTATTTTTCATTGAATCTGTAAAAAATGCAATTATATTAGTAAATCTTTTACTTTTAAGATTATTCTTTATAATGTAAACAAACGAAACATTTCATGTGTAATAACCTAATAGTTTTTTCACCTGGTTCTTTTCCAATTTATAATAAAAAAAATTTAAAAAATAGTATGTGAACTCAAAAAAACATGTGTCTCTGTTAACTTTCTAACTAATAATAACTAATAGTTATTCTCAGGTTTGGTGATTCAAATTAGTAGTAGTAACTTGGAAAACAATCTGATGTCTTTGGGAAAGGCAACTTTTCTGCCATAGTAGACAGAGAAGACAAATGCTGTGCAAGTCCCATTCTCCCAATTCCCAAACAAGGATTGACGGGAAGTAAGTGACCGCTAACTTCAATACTCAAAGACTAACCATTCTTCAATGTAAACTAAATATTTTACTTCTGATAGATATAAAGGCCAAGAGATATCTTTTTCTTACTTTTTTCAGTAGAGCATGTACACCAGCCAGTTTAGTAATTTGTTGTCGTTGATCTTGGAGGGTGTCGCTTATTTTTGCACTGAATTCTGTGATAGACGCCATATTGGTAGCCAACAAATCCATCTCATCCTCCATCTTTTTAAAATCATTTTTCATCTGCAAAAATAATAATAAGTAGAAAACGAAGAAGAAAATGAGTTAAATTATTAATAATAATGAAAATATCAAACTTTTAAAAAATGTTGCGCAGCAGAATTATTTCTAATAGATCAAATTAAGATTCAGGAATGTAACTCATTTTTTTGACATGCTAGTAAAATCAGGTAAAAACCAATATTCTTTGGGAGAGCAAATATTTGCTGACCTTTCTGATAGTGTCTGTGGCACTAATAAACTTGTTGTAATTTTCATAGACCAATGTCTGCATCTCACTGTCCAGGGCTCGAATTTGGCGCAGGACATCCGTTTCTCTGTCCATGAGTTCTGTAAGGGATTTCTCTCGAATGAGTTTGTTGAGGAACACATCATGTTTGAAATGGGCTCCATCAATATCGCAAGGGTCCACTGTAGTAGAACCAGGTTTCTCTTCGTCAATGCCGTAATACATTTTGAGCATTCCCCTGCTTTTTCTCCGTACCTCACCATCACCATCATCTGAAAACAGAGAATATCAGTTCTTGATTGAGTAATAAATTATGAAAAAATAATCTATACAGGTCTGGTTAGTCATTCAATAGAAACCGTTACGTAATCAATGTCTTTTGGCAGCATGCCGATTTGGGGTGATCAATTAAAAAATTGTTAAAAATGGTGATCAATGAATAAGTTACTTCTCTCACCTTTTGTTGGATGGTGATCACTAAACAAAGTCAAAATTTTCAAAAAAAAAGCATGAACACTGCTGGGACCACTTTAGCATAAACCTACATTGTAAATTGACTATTTTGGGGGGAATTTAAAAAGTTTTTTTTTCTAGACATAATAAGGAGTAAAGGATCAAATATCCAGTCCGCTGGCTTCATTGGTGCAGCCTGTATGTGTGATACATACATAGCCAGACCCATTTGAAAACTGAAGAAACCTATGTTGATGTTGACCGTTTCTAATTATAATAATTCTATTTCTGTTTGATTTGAGCATATCGTTAAAATGCTCTAACTTGAATAAAGCAATTTCCAGTACAATTTGCATTGTAATAATAATATTGTTGGGTCTGTGTTTAAGCTCACCCCGATAATAATGATCTTTGGTAATTTTGGTAATGTAGTGGTTAAAATAGCAATGACAATCATTGACTTTGTGGATTTTCAAATCTTTTTCAATTCGACATTTCGATTTCAAGGCTATGTGTTCTAAAAGAGTTAGATGAAAACAAAGTCTTCTAAATGTTTTAGAAATTTACAAACTAATAGCTTGAAGGTCGGGTAATTATAATATAAATTCTATAAATAGGAAGTGACTTGACATCGAGCTTAACAGCTGTCGAAGGCGTCCTTTAAACAAGTTAATTAACTAACAAAGACCAATTAGCTTTTTATCTATTACTTTACTGACAAACAACAAAACAGTTCAAATGGTTCTTTGGACGATTGATCTGAGTGTGATGGGGTAAACAGAAGTTTTTGGCCCTGCGTTATAAGGGTTACCCCCTTTAAAAATAAAAACTTCTGTTTACCCCATCACACTTGAAGAAGGCCGAAGAATGGATCGGCCAAAACGTTGTGTTAACAACACAAACAACAAGAAGGAGCTCAATCGTCAGAAGAACCATTTGAATGTTAATGACCCTTCTCAAAACTATAGAAAATAACAAAACAGTTGTATATATAAGATGCTACCCAAAAGTTTGGGGAATTTGAACTGATTGCTTACTTTGTTCATCTGGCAGGTTACTTAATATTTCCTGTGTCTCTCCAGACATTTCCCACATCTCTTGAAATCACTCATCCAGGAAATAAAGAACCTCATTTTAGTCAAACTCCTACTATTGGAGTTGACGTTACTTTACTATCTAACAACAATGACGTTCAGGTTCAGACCCAAAACTCAAAAAGTCTGAATCATGTGTACAGCCCGAACTGTTCACAGTAGAAACTTCAAATTTTGCACACACACTCCCCTCAATGAGTAGGAGAAACATTTGCATTAGTTGCATTTTTCTATATATGTATGTGTCATGTGTACAGCCGTAACTGTTTATAGAGGAAACTTGAAATTTTAACTCACACTCCCCTCAATGAGTAGGGAAAACATTTTTTTTGTACATTTGGACTAGTTGTGAAATAGTTGAGTTTTTCTATCTATGTAACTGTCATGTGTACAGGTTGCACCAATGGAGTCAGAGTGGAGTTTGACTCTGAAGCAGCCAATATTTTCTTTCTTTGAAGAAACCATTTTGCACCCTAAGTCTGTAAACTTTTTGGTAGCACCTTCTATCTATCTCTCTCTCTCTCTCTCTCTATATATATATATATAAAAAATCTAGTTATATATATTGTCAAATCCACATATATATATATGAAATCAAATAATGGATAATTTTATATTCGACAGAATATGATAATTATAAAGACATTTATTTGTTGGGAACCTATATTTGCTTGGCGTCGATGTGAGCGACTGTTAAATGAGCGGCCTAAATCATGTAAGTAAATAAAGAAACGAGTGCTGTGTGAGGATAGAACCCGCGTCCACCTTGGAAGCAACCTTATATGCAGGTTCTACTCTACCAAGCGATCGGTGTAAGCGACTGAGCTAAATTACCACTTAACTCAGTCGCTTACACCAACGCTGAGCAAATATAGGTTCCCAACAAATAAATGTCTTTATAATTATCATATATTTCAACATTCATAGAGCACTCCATCGGTATCTTAAATATTATTAATCCAAAAATAACACAAATAATTACCGATTCCAAACACTCAGGCTGTGGGGTCCAGAATGTGTACAGGCAGTTCTAAAAATCTCCCTAGTCCTGTGACTAATGTCACGAGGACATTAGGGCAGGCTTGACATAGTCACAGGATGAATCCTGTGCATGCTGAACTTTGGTCTCAGGATGAATCCTGAGCTTGCTAGACTAGGGTTGGGATGAATCTTGAGCAATGCTTTTCAGAACTTTCTGGCACCAGAACGAACCCTGGGCCAGTGAGATGTGAAAATAATCCAATACTACTAGCTCTGTAGGAGGAACCGCACTTATTTTTAGGTATTGCACTACTTGTACCAAAATTTGAATATGATATCATTCAGCCCCTCTATTGAGTAATAAAACACAGAATTTTAGCTATATACATAGAAAACACAAAAAACTAATTGGATAGCTAGAAAATTAGATTGTATCCAGATCCTAGGGTTCCTGTCACCCTGGGCAAGCTGATTTTCAGTCTGACTGAACTTTGCCAATTGTTTCTCTTAGTTTCACACAACAGAAAATACCTCTAAGTCAAATATTCCTGAAAAATCTGACTTCACATCAGGGAATTTTCTTATTTTTATTTTTTTTATTCTGTTCAATTCATTCATTTTCCCATTTGTATTAGGAAAGTCTTACTGTCTCAGACACATGACAGACGCCGTCTATCTCTTGGCGCCCCAGGCAACTGTGTTGCCGGTTTATAGGGCCTGTCCTGGTCGTATACAATATGAACGATCTAATTGATAATTAATTAGACTAGTCGAAATATCAGAAAAAGAACATTTTATATAAACGATCATTGATCGGGTATGGGAGACCGGGTCACTGGTTGTAATTCAAACAGGAGGGATCTTCCCATCAAAATGATTAGTGCAAGTAAACTAACAATTCTATTGAATTGAATTGTAATTACATTGAATTTCATCCTTATCGTACGTTTACGTACTTTTCTCATGGCAATGTTTTCTGCTAACTAATTTTGTGGGCCCCTGGCTTCAGCCCACTCAGTCCCCCCCCCCGCCTTAATACGCCACAGTGATTGTTGTGATGTGTAAACTGAGTTTAATTACTTTAAAAACTGCTATTGTAGCATTTTAATTGTTGAAGAAAACAAATACAAATTCTGTATAAATCTATACACGATTCTAAACCAACACGAAAACAATTGAAAATGATTAAAAGACACACAAAAAATCTTTAAAAACCTGTTATTTGATCAAAGAAAGAAGTATTTGAACTGAATTATAAAATTTTTAATAAGTTAATTTTATCAAAATTCAAATAAATAAAACCACTATACATAGCAGACGACATGTTGCACGGACATCGACTTTGAGCGATATATCCTCGCTTGTTTCAAACAGAAATCTAAGATTATGTTTTACATTTAAATATTAAAATATAATAAATAAATACTTTGTAATTAATGCAATTTACATTGAATAAATTGAATTTCTGTCCCTACCTGTGGGTGTTGACGCCATGTTTGACGTGACTAATGTCTCTTAGAGGTTTGAAAATGAAATTATTTTTCAAATTAAAGTTATATTCTATTTAAAAAATAAGTAAATAATCGAAAGGATATTTAAAAAAATATTTTTGAATCCTTTTTATTTTTAATTTGTCCTTAATCGATTCCAGAGGGTCAGATTCGGGTGGTATTTTTTATGAAGATCTTAAGGGGCTGAATCGCCATTACCAAAATACCCAGCGATTGTATTAATCAGACGTGGAACCTTAAAAATATTGACGTTCATTTGGTGAGCTTTTAATTTCTTTTTGTGTCTCTATTAATTGTCATTGATTTATTCAACTGGAATTGTTTTGCATATGTGATTGATTAACACAATGGGGTGTTTAATTTGAATATATTTGCTTATAGCCGGTGTGAACTTAATTCCTTTAGACAAGCAAAGGGGTTTTTAATGACTATTGAATCAAACAGGCTTTTTTTCCCAAACTTAAAGCATAAAAAATAATTAATCCATAATATATTTATTTAATGCGAAAAAGAGTATACAAAAGTACATACAGGCACACATAATATACAAACCTAGTTTACAACAATTCTAAAACCATGTGATGTTCTCTACTTAAGTCTCCGCATCTTGATTAAATAAAATTAGTTATGATGGGTTTTTGATTTAATTAATTAAATGACAATTTAATTGTCATTGGTTTATAATCTGAAATTTATTTGCATATGTGATTGATTTAAACAACAGGGTATCTATTTTGAATATATTTGCTTATGAATAGTCTGTGAAATGTTGATTTATTTTCGTTCAAGCTAGCAAAGGGTTGTTTGTAAAGACAATTATTGAATCATACGGGGACCTTTTTTGTCAAGTCTACAAAATAATTAATACATAATACATTTATTAGTGCCAATAAAGTAATAAAAGATGTCTATACAGACACATCTGGTTTAAAACAATTCTAAAACCATTAATTTGTTATGTCAGACTTCTTCAAAGTCCCCACATCTTCATTAAATACTACTTAAGAAAGAGACGGTGGATTCTTTATTTATTTAATTAATTATCATTGGTTTATTCCACTGAAATTTATTTGCATATGTGATTGATTTAAACAAACAGGGTATCTATTTTGAATATATTTGCTTATGAATAGTCTGTGTGGTGAACTGTTTTGTTTGTTTTTTCGTTCAAGCTAGCGAAAATTATAAGGATAATGTTGATCCATTATCCTTATATAAATATCCCTTAAAAAGGGTCTTTTTTTGTATACAAAAATAATTAAAGGTTGATTTTTCCCTTTTATTTAGTCAATATTCTTGGATGTTATTAGTTGTCATTGGTTTATGCCACTGAAAATGTTTTGCATATGTGATTGATTACACTACAGGGTTTGTAATTTGAAGATATTTATTGAGGATATAAATAGTCGGGAATTGTTGATTTTCTTTTTGGGACAGTCTAGCAAGGGTTGTAATGGCATTTGAATCAAACGGAGCCATTTTTGTAAAGTAATCGTGCGAAAAACAAAACAAAACAAGACAAGACAAGATGCACACATAATGTACAAATAGTTTAAAACCATTTGAAACCATTTAAACACTTGTGGTGTTACCTAATTCTTAAAATAATCTACATCTGGCAGTCTGGTGAAAACACTACATACTGGTGTAAACATATTCCATAGACAACAACTCTATTGCTAAAAGAAATAATTAAATTTTGAGTTAAGAGACGGATTTTTCTTGTTATTTAGAGAATATTAAGTATTTCTCTTTAAAACAAAAATGTCTTTTTCACAAAATCGTCTACGAACTCCGATCAGAAGCCGAAGTACCCCGTCTTTACTTCGAGTGAAAGATTCATCTCCAATTAAATTCAGTCCCCAATTAAACAATTCCATCACAATCGGCGCGAGATCGAATTCTTTTGGGAGCCAAATAATTTATCGTTCTTCTTCGGGCATCACAACCCCCCAAAAGAATGTTTTTTCAAGTCCGCCTGAACTCCACATTTCAGCTGCAACACTCACCACCCCATCATCATCATCTGCAAGGAAACCCTCTGGTACGGCCACCCGAACCAAAGCAAATACCCCGAGAGGTGAGATATAGGGAAATAAAGAGATTAAAAATTTCACTCTTCTCTGTAGTTTTAAATACTAAAGTATTCTTGCAGTTTCCTGCGTTAAATTATTAACTATTTTTTTTTGCTGACCCCCCCCCCCCCCAAAAAAAAAACAAAAACAAAATAACACCTAACTTTATTGACACAGAATATTAAAATAACAATTACATTATTAATTATCAATATAATTATTTTACTCTTTATTTAATATATTGATTTTAAATTAATCTATAAGTACAATAAACTAAACTTGTAATTTACATTTTTACAAAAAAAAAAACAAACTAAAAATGTTTTTGAAATTTTGACAATATCATTTTTTATCCTCGGTGTTTTTATCTGAATTTGTTTTACCTTTCAACAGATGCACAGAAAGAGTTTTTATTATTTTTTCGGCTTTAATTCTAAAATCTTTTATCTTATTAACTAACATTGATTTTTATTTTTTTGTTAAATTAACATCGGGTGAGTCATTTAATTTTTTTAAACACCTACATTTAATATTTGTTTATAGCTTAGATCTTACCTTTAAAACACTGTTAGTGTTATTTCCTTACGTTCTGAAGAAATAAAAAAAAACTCTAGTAAACATCTTTTATGACACGAATTCTTTTAAAATATAAATGACTCATTAAAAAGCAACATTTGTATTATAAACGAAAACTTAATCCCCCTCCATTAAATTATCCATAAATACAACAAAATGAATTTAAAATCTTCTTAACAGATTAATTCTCTTCTCTTATGGGGATCTATGGTAGAGCAGAGTTCCTACAATTAAGTGATTTTAAAATAATCATGTTAGCGATCTTTTGTTTTATGTCACCTAAAATGGGAGATCGCTCCACTTGTTGAAACAATCTCCTAAGAATAAATTATTACGGATGGACCCCCCAATGGTTGATTTGAATCAACGAAGCTAATATTATGATATACTACAGCACGATTATGTAGCCCATTGTATGCTTTCCATCCATCCGTAATTATGCCTAGACGATTGTTTCAGCAAATTGTAGTGATCTCCTTTTTCTTCTTTTCATGTTACATAAACCAAAAGATCGCCATGTTTAGTGACGACAATATTTTGATTTTATGTGTATCGTAATATCAGAGCAGTTGCTGTTTGTCGGACACATCATTTGCCTTTTTATTTCGGTTACATTGAATTCTTGCGTCACAATCAGTGCAAATTGCATTATTTATTTTTAAGCTTTTGTTACGAACGATACACTACACTTTCATTAGACTATTGACATTTTAATAGAATTAAGATACGTTGCTGTCCGGATTGAGGCAACTTAAGGAAGTGCCACTTTAAAATTGGTCTCCTCAATAAAACTTGATTACTCAGATTGTTAGAAGAAACATTGACAAACCTTATTGAGGACAAACTTACGGGCGAATGAAAATGAAACAGTATCTAATTTTGACCTTCTATAAAAAAAATAGTGGCAACGTTTTGTGAACGCTAAAATCGACTACGGATGCACAAAAGGGAACAGTTGAAATTTATTTATATTTTTATATTATTAATAATTTGTTTATTTTATTTACTTATTAATATATATTATAATGGTGTCTAATCCAAATTCTGTTTTAGTGTTTTTCTTTCATTAATTCTCTTTTCTTATTTGTGCGCTGTTTTTAACATCGAGTGAGTGAGGGTTTGAAACTTTACTATTTACAATCGGGACCACCTTCTCTACGTTGTGCTGAAAAGGCTATTACTGTCGGTTGCTTTTTGTTTTTACAGACACTAAAATATTTTCCCTTTTGTGCATCCGTAGTCGATTTCGTCAATGGATAAAATGTTTGCGTTCACAAAACGTACGATTGACAAAAAAGTTACATAACTAATCAATTGATATAATGAAAAATAATTGTCGTCTGCTGAGCTGCAATTTCTATTATATTCATATCGCTCAAAATGCATGTGTATTTGCCGGGATGTTGCATACATCGTAGCTCCATCTTTTTGAGCATTTCGTTCTGTGTTTCTAGGCTACAGGAGTCGGTCTTGGTTGGATTTTCATGAAATTTTACCACAAAATGTGTATCTTAAAAGTACTCTGCTTTATATTGTGCAATTATATAAATAAACTAGTCGTGCTCAAAACACGGTGTGACTTTTGACACTATGTAAACTTCTATGGTGTAGTGCAGGTGTCGGCAACCTTTTTGCCACTGCGGGCCGGTCGTGTATTAATGAGTGGGCGGTCGGCCAGATAATTGCCATAAAAAGCTTGAAATTTAAATACATCTATTTATATTTTGGCTCAAATCAATGAATAACGTATGGTAGAAAATCATTTGTGCTTAACCAAGAATGCTAATTAATAATCAAAGAACTCAATTTAATCAAGATTTATTTCAATCGAGGAATCTTTTGAATCTATTAAAAAAACACAGAATTTTTAAAACATAAAAAGTAAGCATAGCATCACAATATCTCTAGCGGGCCGTTCGAAAATCCATTCGGGGCTGGATCTGGCCTGCGGGCCATAGGTTTCCAACTCCTGGTGTAGTGTGTTACTACTGCAAGCAATTTGAACATGACTTGCTCATTAAAAATGATTTAAAAAGAAAAAAAAGATGTCAATGGCTCTAAATAAGTTGCATTTGCAATGTAAGATAATGTAAAACACCAGTTGTTAAAACAGTTGAGCTACTACTTCCACTTTGCAGTATTTAGTGATGGTTGGTAATTAGTCATGGGATGTGACTACTCGGTTATTATAACTGCTACTACTCTAAAATCAAAACAAGCCAATGCTGCTATTAGATAATCTTATACAGGTATACCTTGATTAGTGCGGTAAATTCATTCCAAAATTTTCTGTACAGTTCAAAACTGCACTGTTCAACTTCTATAATTTGTTTTTTTTTTTTGCTTAGTTACATTGATTTGTACAGCAACACCTTAACTGTACTATATCAAAACCTGCACTATTCCTGTATTTTGGTTATTGTGACTTCTGTATACACATCTCACTAGCAGCAAAAGATTTTGTACAACCAGTACAATTTTCAAAAGTTAAAGAAAAATTAAATTTATTTTTACAATTCTAACAATTAAAATTCAAACATTTAAATTGCATAATTTCTTGGAAACAAATTTCTCCAAAATATCAGTAAATTGTCTTGAGAACATTGTTTTCAATTGCCATGACAGAAAGTTTGATTTAGTTGTTCTTTAAGTATGAAAAAAAAATTTCAAGCATGTAAGTGACATCTGATATAGACAATGCAGTACACATATTTGAGTGGAAAAAAATAAACATAATTAAAATGCACGACAGCTGTGCTGTGTAAAAAGAAAAGGGCATGTTGTCGTCTACAGCTCCAATACTTTTGAATGGTGGTCAGTTTACATAAACAAAAAACAAAATAGCCAGTAAATATTTTTCATTTCACTATATTTAATTATTCATCCTTGTTATAATATTTTTATAGTTTCAGTCGAACCACGATATAGAAAGAATTAAAAAAAATATACATTTAAAAAATATCAGAATAAATTGCTAAAAATGATAAAATCTTTAAAAAAAAAATTTTTTTCACAGATCAAAAGCCTGAATTATAAATAGTCGAATAAAAATTTGCCCTCCCCCAAAGTATTTTACTTAATTTTCCTGTTTTTTTAATCCCAAAGTAAGTTCTGTTTCAGCAGTTCCTGGATATTATTCTAAAAAAGGTAAACACATCTCGAGGGATATCTGTAAAATGTGTAAAAATCAACAAAAGCATGATTATATAAAATAATCAAATTAATAAAAGGTGGGGTTGGAATCATATAAAATAAAAAATTTTCTTCTCTGAAATTCGGAATGGAAAAAGATGTTGACACTTATTTATCTACACTGGCCTCCATTTGTCAAAGCTGGCAATGGATATAGCAGCCATTTTGTTGCCACTGCCTTGGGCATGTAAAATAATCATGGGAAAGTGGGTTTTCTCATGTGTTTCACTCCTTTGTTTACCATCATGGTGTATGAATGACATGTGATTAATATTCACCACTGAATTTAGTGATCATTTAAAGTCTGAATTTTCAAAACACAAGCATGAATGCTGCCGGGCACAAATTAAGGGATCAATTTAGGCCCCCCCCCCACACACTCATTAAAAACCTATTTTAGGAGGGAATTTAAAAAAAAAACCCAAACATTTTCCCCACTCATTGAGGGTGTGCATGTGCATGCAAAATTTTGAGTTTTTACCCTGACCGGTTAGGGCTGGGCAAAGTATGGATACATATAAATATCAGAATACATGAATAGCTTAAACCCAGCAACAGTGCTTAAATCAGTTGTGTGTAGTTGTGATTAATTATGTAATTTTCTTTAACTGCTTTTCTCGTCATTATGCTACGAATATTGATGTACTGTACCTATGCATATATAGGTTGGCTGTTTATAAGAGTGGCTGTATAAGAATTGATTTAAATAAACCAAATTGTCAAAATATTACACTATTACAGCCAATTTTGGCTTTTGATTCTGATGCTAAATTTCTTAGATATAATTAATCACTGCTACCCACAACAGACCGGTTTAAACAGTGCTGCTCGGTTTAGATTATTCAAGTGTCTTGACATTTATATGTATCTAGACTTCGCCCAGCCCTAACCATTCATGGTAGAAACTTGAAAATTTTGCACACATGGTTTAAACAATATTGCTTGGTTTAGGTTATTCATGTTCTGACATTTATGTGCCTATGTATCCGGACTTCGCCCAGCCCTAACCATTCATGGTAGAAACTTGAAATTTTGCACACTCTCCTCAATGAGTAGGGAAAAACTTTTCTTTTTTTTTTTTTTTTTTTTTTTTTTTTTTTTTTAAATTTCCAACTAAATAGGTTTTGATGGGTGTGTCAATTTGCAATCTAAGTTTATGCTAAATTGGCCATTTAGTTTGTGTCCAGCATTCACGCTTGTTTTTTGAAAATTTAGACTTTAAGTGATCACTGCCCAACAAAATGCACGAGAAGTAACTTATTCATTAATCACCCCTTTTTCCAATTTTTGGGGCATGGGCATGCTGCTTAGATATTGGTCACGTGATGGTTTCTATTCTAACCAGATTTTTTTTTTCTTTTTTTTTTCTTTTTTTTTTCTTTTTTTCAAATCATGAATTCATGGTTCAAGCAGTTTCATGAAGGTAACTTAATTTTACCCCCACCACTGCTTAATTTAAGAGGTGGGGGATTCATAATTTCCCTTGGAATGCTAGTTTACTTCATGCTAAGCTTAATGGTTACTGGCGGAGAAAACAGAATCGGCACATTTTGAGTTTCAGCTGAAGGTGCTTATGTTCATTTTGTGTTAATGCCCTTGGGAAAGGCATGAATCCACTTGGAGGTCTTTAGCCCTGTAAGATAGTCCAACTAAGAGAAGGTTACACTGACAGAAAAACAAACCGTTAGTGGAGCCATCTCAGGCAGACTGGTTGGTGGTAAACTACTTCCTTTCTGGCAGCTCCTGCAGCCAAAAAGGCTGCCAGCTGTGATGTGACCCTCCCTACTTTAAAAACATTCATGCACAAATTGCTGTGCAAATCTCTGCAAGCCACACAGATGGAACCAATACATAAACTAGCATTCCAAGAGTAATTATAAATCACCACCATCCATATATGCTGTGTTGGTGGGGGGGTGATCAATTAAAAAGTTGGGCTGTGATCACCAAAAAAGGTCTGAATTTTCAAAAAAGTGGGCACAAACTAGTGACCAATTTAGCATAAACTTAAATTGCATATTGAACCTGTTTTGGGGGTTAAATTTCAAATTTTTCTGTACTCATTAATGTGTGTGTGTGCGCGTGCGAAATTTGAAGTTTCTATGAATGGTTAGGGCTGGGTGAAGTCTGAATACATAGATA
>VCCN01002490.1:79358-102678 GCA_006491835.1 Architeuthis dux
TATATATATATCATCATTTTTTGTGTCTGGGAACACTCAAGAAAATAATGTTGGATAATCCCTATCCTATTGTACACACATATATATTAGAAAAATATTTATTGGTTCATTACAACCTGTACAGTTGGTTTCACGAGAATTTCGATCTTCAGATGAACAATTACTACTGTTTAGTTAATTTCTTATATAGTTACATTATTAATGGTGAAATTTGTTCATATCCGTAATTGGCCAATTCTCATGAAACCAACTGTACACGTTGTAATGAACCAATAAATATTTTTCTAAAATATTCACTCTACTAACGTATTGAGTCTTCTTCGGTTGGAAACAGTTATCTATTAATATACTTATGCAGATTTGTGATGCATATATATATATATTATCCCCACAAGGATATTTGGAGTACTACTGCTCACTACAACTTATCAAAGCCCCATAACTGATATTGAGCTTTGGTAGACACAGTTCCCTAGTCATAATATCAGTGCATTGGTTGCAGTGTAATATTTGCTTTTTTTTTTTTAATATTAGATGTCCATCTTATATACAGTAGTGTGTATACATGTAACATTATCACCTTCTTGGATGTTGGTGACAAACGTTCAGCGACAGTTGGTTGGTTTTGTCACTCCTTGTTGTGGACGGTGTCAGGGAGCACAATGTGTCTGGACTTCGGGAAGATGGAGGTTTGTCTCTGGAAAGCATTGGCCTGGAATGTAATGAAGGATTGAGACACAGACGATTTTTCTTGTAAAAGAGTATACTGTTTATTCGTAATTCTACAGGAATTTTTATCAAACAGATAGTTTGTGTGCATATGGAGTTAGTGCATGTTAGGAATTTTATTTGTTAAATTTTGATGTGGGTAGTGGTGGGGTTAAATGGTGTTAGTCAAGAATTTGATTTCCCTGCCCTTTTTATAGGATTGAGATGTTTTCCTGGGTTCACATTTTTGTATTTTATAAAAAGACAAAAATGGCCAGAAAGACACTAAGAATGATAAAAACATGGCAAAAATGGCCAAAACAGAGCTGGGTAATTGGAATTAGTTAAAACAGCTAGTGAGAATGCTGGTTAACACCCTGGGTTCAAAATCTGAGTATACAGCTGCGAGTTTAAAAAGATACAAAATTTGTATTGCTATAATGTAGACATATTCTGAAATTAAATTTTGCCAATTTGTATTCTCCTAAAGTGAATGCTGAACGTTTTGTTTGAAGCAATTCTCCAAAGCCAAAGATCTTGCACTTGAGTTAGAATTTAGGACAAAGACTGTTTGGCACAATTTTCTTGACATGGTATTAATGTCAACTTTTTGGGAGTAAGAATTATTTAAAACTTCTGGCATCATTAAATATTATTCAGTGCTACCAAAGGTTTAGGTTATTCATGTGTTCACACATTTATATGTACCTATCTATGTATCTGGACTTCGCCAAGCCCTAACCATAGTTCATAGTAGAAACTTGAAATTTTGTACACACAAAAAAAACCAACTTTTTCCCTACTCATTGAGAGTAGGGAAAAAGTTGTTTTTTTTGTTGAAAATTCCCATTTAGAGCAGGGTTCAATTTTATCTATCTATCCATCTGGACTTTGCCTACCCCTAACCGTTCATAGTAGAAATTTGAAGTTTTGTACACACAGTCAGTGAGTAGGAAATAATTTTTTTTTTTTTAAATTCCCCTCAAAAATAGGTGGGGGGGTGTTTCAATTTTCAATGTAAGCTTATGCTAAATTGGTCACTTGTTCGTGCCCACTTGTTTTTTGAAAATTCAGACATTTTCTAGTGATAACAGCCTAACTTTTTAATTGATCACCCCGACACAGCATATATGGGTGGCAATAATTTCCCTTGGAATGCTAGTATTTTTTATGTTTTATTAATAAAGAGAATTAGCATTGTACCTTTTCTAGATGCATCCACGCATCCCTATAAAACACATTTCGGTCTGTCGGTTGTTCCCTAATATGTTAAATATCAATTTTCTCAGCTGTATCATGTTGGATTAATATGAAACTTGGTCCAGACCTTTGGGTGAACCATCCTCCTTCTCTTCCTCATCCCACTCCTCTTCCGCAAATAATGTTAAATATCAATTTTCTCAGCCGTATCCTGTTGGATTGATGTGAAACTTGGTTCAAACCTTCAGATGAACTATCCTCATCTTCCTCTTCCTCATGCTACTACTACTTAGTTTAGAATCCCATTGAAATATGGACGTAAGGATGGTGGATGTATTGAACTTATGGTTCTTGTTTTTCCCGTTTTATTATTGGATATTTTCCTTATAAAATCCCTTAATATATCTAACATTGGTTCCACTTGCCAAAGTTGCTTTTTTAGGGTACACTTTGTTGACCATTTAAGATCATGTCAATCCAGAAAGAAACAACAAAAAGGTACCAGATTCTGACCAATTATGTTGAAGGAGATTTTCATAGAAAATCTCCTATAAATCTGCGCGTTAGCATTCAATTCTCTATAACTCAAAAACTATCTACTTAGCTGGTACTAACTCTTTAGCCTATCCTGAGTGGCTTTTAGACGCTGTGAATAATTTAAAAAATTTATATTATGAACAAACAAATTATTTTCCAGGGCGTATATAGCATCCAGCAAATTAATTTTCACTTCATATTGCTTTTTGTTGTTGCTGTGTCTTAGATTCATTTTGTTTTGACCCAGACATTGAAGCAATTTCAAACAAAAAATCGCATTGAGTAAGAAAAAAAGCTAGCTAAATTTATGTTTTCCTGTATGTATTTTTGTTTATAATAAATTATGCGGCTCCGATAGTCTCAATTATCTTTTGTTTAGCTAAAAATGGCTCTTCAGCAGGGCTCCAGACTAACTTTTTTCACTACCGTCCCGAAGGAAATGTAAACAGTCCCAAGATCAAAATGTTGTTTCTTTACTTTATTATCATCTATAGTTGTTCGTTGTTAGTAGCATAATAAAAACACCATTAAAATGTTGAGGAAATAAATAATTGTCAAACTCCAGTCCAAACCTGACTTTGTTCTTCTACGAACAATCCACACCAAATTTAAAAAAAAAAAAAGATCTTCCCCCGGATGCCTCTGGGACAGAAGTGATTTAAAAAAATTTTTTTTTAAATCACTTCTGATATTTGTTTGTCCCGAACACATTTTTATCATCCCTGGGACAACGTTAATTTTGAGCCCTGCTCTTCAGGTTGAAACAGTTCCCGACCCCTGCTATACACCAAAGAGTGGGGCAAACTACTTTTCAGACCAATCAGATTCAGTGCTGAAAATTTTAGCCAGCAATAACGATTCCCAGAATGAGTAGGTGGTTTGGGGGGCATCAACAAAAAAAGGATATTTAGGAGGTGTTCCACAGCACTGAATCTGATTGGTCTGAAAAGTATCATTGTAAAAAAACCCCAAACACCTTTAGATTTTAATTTGTTTTTCCTTTCATTGTGTGTTTTTTAATATCACTCTGGTTAACCCTATATGGGGCAAATCAGAGGGGGTGACATCAAGATGACTGCCTAAAAATCTTTCATATAGTTTCTTGGTAATTCTTTTTTCTAATGCAAACACAATATCACCGAAAGTTCTCAATGAAGATTTGTGGAAGGCTGGAAAATGGGGTAGGGAAAAGTTCGTTAAATTTGGGGGCGGATCCAGGAATTCTTTTTGACTGTCCACACGATATCAGCAAAAGTTCTCAATGGGTTTCAATGAAATTGTCTGGTAAACAGTAGGGTATGAAAGAAGTGATTAAATTTTGGGGAGGATCCATGCACAATTACCTCCCTTACGTCATAGTTATGTCCACAGCACATAATATCGCCAAGAATTCATGTCTACACAATATCACAAAAAGTTCTGTAGGGGGGGGGTGACACCATGAGTTACCACCCTGGGTGACACCAACCATAGGTCCTCCACTGATATGGAATATAATTAGAACACTCCCTTCATCCAGCTTATGTTAAACAAGACTCTTGAGCGGTTTTGATTTATTTATTTTTCTTGAATTCTTATCCTCATATTTGTTGTTATTATTTTCTGCTGTTTCAGCCAGTACACTCTCTGACCTTCGCCAAGCATGGCTTATATCTGATAACCCAGACATTTTCAAAATCTCCTCAGGATATACAAAATTGATTTATCTCTTCAGTGAATTTACTTTCGAGCTGCTCGGTTTGCGTAAAGGTTACTGTAATGGAAAATGGAATCATGAACAGTTAAAGTTTCAGCCGAGGCTGCTTACATTCATGTCGCTTTAATGCCCTTGGAAAAGGCATCCACTTCTCCATCCAGCTATGGGTAAATAGCAGGGTAGTTGGATCTTTTGTTACGGCATAGACTGGGATCTGTAAACTGATTCTTCAGTTTATAGTGACAATACCGTTGGTGGAGGTATGCGCTCTCTGAGTGCTTAGCGTTGTATCTTGAAATGCTAAATACAAGAAATAGCTAAATTTTCCAGAACTGCAAAGAAGATATTTTATATATTTTTCTGTTCGGGCTTGCGGCTCTTCTCTCTATTACATTTTGCAACATCATGACTGAAAAAAGAAACATTGTTTGTGGTTAGTATATTTCAACCTTATTGAAAGTTTGGCCTTGGGTCTTATTTATTGTCATTGGATAGTAATTGGTTCCTGCGAAATGTTTAGCACAGGGGTCGGCAACGTTTTTTTCCTCTGTGGGCCGGATCACATATTAATGAGTGGACAGTGGGCCAGACAAATGCTAACATATATATAAAAAGCTTGAAATATGGGAATTATCCATTTAAATACATCTATTTGTCTCAAATCAATGAATAACACATACTAGAAAATCATTTGTGCTTACACAGAACTCAATTTAGTTGCAATTTATTTCAATCAAGGCCTCTTTTGAATCTATTAAAATGACACATAGAATCCTTAAAACATAAAAAGTAGCATAGTATCCAGATATTCGCTTGAGGGCTGGACAAAATCCCTTTGCTGGCTGTAGGTTGCCTACCTCTGATTTAGCACATTAGTCTAGACAGGGGTCTCCTAACTACAGGCCCCTGGGCCGCATCTGGCCAACCACAAGATATTATCAGCCCAAGCCACTTGAAATATTGAAGAGAAAGCTGACTTTTCTCATCTGTATTTCAGTAGTTATTTTGTCAGAGCATTTGCTAAGGTTTGATATTTGTACTCATATATCACTAGTTTACCCGTGCCATAAAAAATGATGGCATATACGGATATACATATTGCATTTTATATACATGGATAATAGAGATTTGCATTGCAGTGAGCTTGGAGAATAGCATTCTGTTGACCACAAACAAACGGATTTTTATTATTTTTTGTTTTTACTACTTTTAAAAATAAATTTTTTTTAATTGTTCTTTAGATTCAGCATATTTATTATGTGATTAGAACATGAATCGTCTGCTCGGATAGTGTAATGGTTAACATGTCTGCCTCACGCAGAAGGTCTTGGGTTCAATTCCTGGTGTGAGCAAAGATTGTGGAAACCTCTTCATTAGGACAAATTTCTCTGTGCACTCAACAGCTAACTGAGTACACTCTATGCTGTGTGATTATGGTGGAGGTATTCCTTCAGTGGAGTTGCATCCTGCCAAGGGGATGGTCATAAAAACTTAAGAATAAAGTCCTGTTCTCGAGCAGACTTGAAACTTGCAAGGATCACTAAACTGACACATGCAATAGAAACTGAGTCTTTGTCACTGGGTTTTATACTCCATTGGGAGTTGTCTCTTAAGAGATGAGACACACTTTACCTAGAACATGAATGAAATACTCTTTTACTGTGTCCGATGCATGAATGAAATTCCATAGCGTATCAGTAGACATTGCTAATTATTATGTGTGAATTTCTCAGTATAAGGACAGCATTGTTTCTTTGTCACATTTCTATTTTGTTCTGAATCAGATCAGGCTGATTACAAAAAAGATCCTGAAAACTGATTTTTTTCTTTGTCTGCAAAAATGTTTAAAATATATAATGTGGTCCTCCCATGGAAAGGTTGCAGACTGCTGATCTTGGAGGAGACCATTAGCTAGATTGGATCAAGTAGCTATCAGGCACTCTGAAAATTATTGAATTGAAATGGACACATTTTGTCTCGACACTGTATGTCACTGAAACGTCAGTGTTACCAAGATAAACAAATTCTATGTGTTGACATCGAAGAAAGGAGCCATACTGAACTGGTGATGCCAGTCATAGGAAGCTGTCCCTGAAATTTTTGAAGTTACTTACATTCGTTAAAAAAATAGAAAAAGGTTTTTTTTTTTTTTTTTTTTTTTTTTTTTAAATTAACATTTTCGAAGTTACTAAGAGACTTTCTCCTGGAAAAATAAAAAGTATTTTTTGCGCTTTCAATCCAACTATTTTTTGTAAAACTAGGCTTTCATGGCTTTCTTCAATATCAACACATGGAATTTGTTTATCTTGGTAACACTGCTCACATTTCAGTGACGTTAGACGGTGTCGAGGCAAAATGTGTCTGTTTCAATTTGACAATTTTCAGGGTGCCTGATAGCTACTTGATACGCTAGATTTTGCAATGGTATGGCTATGGAAAAAGAAACATAAAATTGTTCTTAGCTGACAAATGGTTATGGCTAGTATATTACAACCTTGAGTTTGACTTTGGGCATTGTCATTAAATAACAGTGGCATCTATATACTTTCTGGAGAAAGTTCTTTCATGTATTAATGAAAGAACTTTCTCTAGAAAGTATGCTCACCATAGATGTATTAGCATCGACACATACAGATAATGATGTAATCTCCAACTCCTAAAGAGTTTTTAGAAGAAAAATATTTGCTTCTATTCGTGATTTCAACGATTGGCGATTTCTCCTACAGAAGACCAATTGCATAAAAATCTCCTGCTTTAGAAACTGGTTTCTGTGGAGAATGTTTTTTTTCTTTAGAAACTGGTTTCTTGTTTGCAAAGATTTTTTTCTTTTAAAGAATTTTAATAACAATGTTTACTCACTTTAGTTGGGGTCATTTCTGAATTTAAAGGTTTTTAATTTTTTTTTTTTAACCAAAACCAAATCTTTACATAGTAATTATGTATTTTTTTTTTTTTTTTTTTTTTTTTTTTTTGTGAAATAGAGGACTTTAATCATTTATCAAATTCAAACTATGTATTGTTTTATTTTTTTCGCGAAAAAGGTCCAAGATTAAATCCAAGTTAAAATCAGCCCTCATTTTCAGTGTTCTTTTTAGCACCACGTGGAATTGAACGCTGAAAATGAAACATATTTTTCTGCAATAATACTTAAATTCAGAAATGACCTCAACTAAGGTAAGTAAACATTGTATTAAAATTCTTTAAAAAAAATCTTTCTAAAGCAGGAGACTTATACGGGTATGGTCTTCCGTAGCAAAAATCGCCAATGGTTGAAATCATCGAAAATGTTTCATTCTCCTCCTGTTTCAAAAATTGGCCTTCTATTGCATTTTGGGAATGTCATTCTTTAAAAAAATCTAAGTTATAGAGAAAAAGAAAGCTCCTGCTTCTACTTGAATCAGACAGAAAAAACTTAGCGATCGCTTTGCAGCCTTTTGGCTAAGATCAAAGTATAGTATCTGTTCTTTGAAACCACCATGGCCTCAAAGTTCAGAGAACCGTGGCATGCTCAGGTATCTTCCTGGGAGAAGTTGCACAGGATATCTTGGCCAGCTGGTCGGAAGGCGATCACCATTAGCATGCTCTGGATTCGTCCCGGACTTGGTGACAGGGATTTGAGATTCTCCCCCCTCAAGTTTCTAGTCACGGGGACATGGGATCCCCCCCCCCCCCCTACTGAATTTGGCACTAAATGACCAAGGGTTGATGTGCCGTTAAACAAAACAATCAATCCATCAAGTGAATCAGATAGGAATGAAATCTTGAAATACAGTCCTGGGCCATTTATCCAGCGTTCAGAGAACCACCTATTTTTAAAACCGGCGAGCTTTGTAGTTCACTGCTTGGTCGTTCTTTGTTTTAAGTTTCATGGCGTCGTTGTCTTCAGATGAAGATTAATAGATTAATATAGATTAAACAGATCTCGTTTTTTAAGTGGATTAATTGATATGTTAAACAGTTTTGTCCTTTACTTTTCTTTGTTTACTTTCCATCGTATATTTTATTATTCATTATTCTATAACTTAAGAATTTAATTGGATTAATAAAGATCAAATAGGCCCTGATTTGGACGTCTATTGATTTGTATCTATTAGATACAGTTCCATTTTTTTATTTTATATTTTATGTACCGTATTTTCTTGAATATGTCAACCGTGTGTATAAAACAAGTTCGGAATTAAGCATAACATTTCAGAAAATCGAACTGCATAACAAAACTGAACATAGCATAAAACTAGAAGCTGCCTTTCTAGCAAAAAACAAGGAGGCTTTGTTGACAGCAGATTACGTGAGAATGGGTGGCTGACGAAGATTGAATAATTTCAGGGCTAGTGGAAGAGGACATGGATTCCTATCGTCACGAGGGATCAAAAACATAAATCCTACAGGAGCTGATGGAAAAATCTTAACATACAGGTCATGTGCGTCCTACAGACATCTAGTGGCAAAGTGTCCTGATAGCTGGGAAAACATGGCTAATTTAAGATTCATTTCATCAAACTTTACCACATTCACTTGTGCTTGTACTTAAATCTTAAATGAATCTTATTTTGCAATATCGTCATCATGAGAGATATGCCCTTATGAATATACTGTTTATAGCACTTGGTCAGCTGTCACCGAAACATGAATATCCTTTCATCTTCAACATATTGATCATTGTTTTCAGGTCGTAAAGTGAAGTTCTCATCAGTGATGATGAATCTACCTAAATTGATTCTAAGAGGATATTACATAATATGCACTATACTACCTACATAACATTTCATACAAAACCATGATAATGAATTGTTAAAACAATGGGCATTTTCACTCGCTTATATGCATTGTGCCTATCGACAGTGTATATATATAGGCCAGTGGTTCCCAACTGTGTGGGGATTTAGTCCAAGGGGGGAATAAGGATATTAGGTAAAAAATAAAAGTCCAGTCTAGAGATAGGGTTTTTGCACTTCTATCTATCAAGTCAAAGGCTCGAAATAAGCTCCAAGTTGAGAATGATTTAAGATGTATTCTCTCACTAATAGACCCACAAATCGAAGAACTAGTAGCAAAAATACAAGAACAGATCACATTGATATGTATATCGGTTACGATAGCAGAATTCTTATTTTTTTTGTAATAAATTGGAATTTCAAATGATGTGTTCCTAATTATTTTCGCTTGTTTTCTTTGAGTAACAAATACACAGCAGCAGCTGTAGAATTATAAAATTAAACTAATTCTTAGTATGAAGCTGTTTAATTATACGTAAAATAAAGTTATTATTTAAAATTATTCTCTGTTGCAACTTAAATGGAAGGAGGGGGAATACTAGTAATCTTATTGGCAAAAGTGCGGAATGACTTGAAAAGGTTGGGAACCACTGGAATAGGCAGATGTATTGGCCATTTTTGACTAACCAGCATATTTATGTTTTCAGGTCATAAAATGAAATTCTCATTAGTGATAATGAATCTACCTGTGAAAATGATTTTAAAAAGATATACGCACTGTATACTACCTACATAGCATTGCATACAAAACCATTGTAATGAATTGATTTAAAACAAAGGGTATTATCGCTTGCTAATATGCATTGTGCCTATTGATGCTGTATTCATATAGACAAAAGTGTTTGACATTTTTGACTGACCTGAGTGTAAATCGAACTGCTGATTTAGGGCCATTTTTTCTATTAAAAAAAAAAAACCTTGTCTTATATTCAAAAATATACAGTATATATTAAGTCTTGGTCCAGAAATCCGGGTCACCTCAGGTTCCAAGTTTGCTGGATAAACGGTCCAGTTACTGTAATAAAACTTTTCTCTTATTTGGCAATCAAATATTGATTTTGCATGATTGCTGGTATGATCCTCATTGTTTAAAATTTGTCTTATTGAAATGCTTTCTTGTTATTTCTATAATCTGTAACAATTATTAAAAGAAGTTTTAAAATTTTATTTCAGCCTCACCCAATCCGAAAATGAGTGATCGGATCAAGGTGGGAACCCGGGTGGAGGTTATTGGTAAAGGGGTGTTTGGGAGGGTGGCTTATATTGGGACCACTCTCTTCTCCACAGGTAAGATCATTTTTTCTTTATTTCTTTATTTTTTTTCCAATTGTTGGGAATGCCTTACATTGTGTGGCTCAACAACCCAGGCCATCTTTGTTTTTTCCAGTCACTGTTTCGACTAGTTACTCCAGCCTTCCTCCGGTGTAAATTACATTCAATAATCTTTGACAAGTTTTGACCAAAATCCTTTTGTCAAACTCCAGTCCAAGTTGGAGTTGACTTTCTCCCCCCATAACAAGAACAAGAACACTCCTCACCTAATTCAGGGGAGTAAACTCTTCACTGTTTGCCTAACACATTGTATATCATTTAGATTTTTTTGCTAACTTTTGCCGCTCTGGAATGATGGCAAAAGTGAATGAAACAAGAATTCAAGGATTACCTGATGCAACATTTGAAGAAGGTTGGAGAATGCATCAACCAAAATGTTGAGATCAAAACAAACCCGGAGATACTAGTGCAAATAATTCATGGAGTAATTGCATTCTGATCATGTGATGACAAAAATATGGCTTGAAAATTATATTGTAGCTATTTCTGGCTTTTCTCACTGTATAAATATTATACATGAAATGTCATTTTGAAAAAAAAATTTTATGTCAGAGTATAATACTAAAAGTGAAAGATGTAGTTGCATTTTTTGCAGATTCAATGTACATAGATATAATTTGTTATTAGAGGTTTTTGATCCCTTAACAGCAATGGTGTCTACTAGGGTGGCCATCTCCAAACTTCCAAAAAAGGACATTCTAGCCGTGAGTTCCCAACTTGGTGCCCGCAGACCCCTGGGAGTCCACAAAAGTTAGGGGGGCGGGGGCATTTCCAAAAAGGAAGATATTGCAGACTGAAAAGGACTTGGACAGATTGACTCTCTTGGATGCGTTGTTTGATCATGAGTTGTAAATATATAAAAGTTTTGTATAAAATATACAAGACACCTAGAAAAAAAATATACAAAATACTTATAAGAATTGTTGATTTATCAAATATCACTTTAATATATGAATGTGATTTTGTAGTAACTTTTGTAAAATTTTACAAAAAAAGTTTCCTGTACAAAATCGGCTGTCGGCAGACTGACTGACCCTCTCCCACTTGTTGACAACGTGACTACAATGCTGCTCATCAGCAGTGTTGACAATGTCAACAACATGTAATAAAAATACATTAACAGTTGACAACCATTAATGTATTCTTATTATATGTAGTTGCCGTTGGCTTTCACTTTGTTTTAAGTACATCTGCAGTAATTTGAATAAGTTTGTCAGTCTGATCCCAAAAAGGACAAATGACAGTGTTTAAAAGCTGGACTGTCCGGCATAAAGTCTGTTGTCTAGCCACCCTAGTTTCTACCCTAGTAGTAGTATGATTTCAAATTAGGACATAATGCTGCTCAAACGGCTGCTCATGTCAACAAAGCATTTGGAGTGAACACTACCACAGTGCAAACTGTTCAGCGTTGGTTCAATAGGTTTAGGTCTGGAAGTATGGATACCAATAATAAATCTTGAGGGAGGCTCAAACATGTTCTTATTGATGAAGAATTATTGACTGCAGTGGCCAACAAACCACAAACGGTTTGAGCACTTTCCAGAGACTTTAGGACTTCAACAGTAACCCTATCATGTCATCTCAAGGCAATAAGAAAGGTTAAAAAGTTGGAAAAATGGCTCCCACATGAACTGAATGAAATGCTCCTTGACAATGACACACCTCTCAACTGACTGTATCTAATTTGGATTAAGTCTTGCAGCATCCTCCATATTCACCTGACATTTCTCCTACAGATTATCATCTTTTCAAACATTTTCAACTTTATATCCGTAACAAAAGGGTCAATAACAGAAGCCATAATTTGTGCTTTTACTGAATTTGCGACCACTAAACCTAAAGAATTTTAGAGGTGGCATATCATTAAAGGAAAAAGGGTCATATTTTGATTAAATATTTACTCTTTTTTGTTGTTTATATCATCCTTCGTCTTGCTATTCAAAAAATGACATTTCATATGTAACAACCTAATACATCTGAAGAAGGTTGGAGAATGCATCAACCAAATTATTGTGATCAAAACAACAAACATGCAGATAATTAGTCCAAATAATTCATTGAATATTGGCACTTTGATCATGTGATGACCAAAATAAGGTGTGAAAATTATCTCTCGCCGTCTGGCTTTTCTCACTGTATAACTATTATTTTATTTAAAGAAATAAAGCTGAAATATTCTAAGGTTTTCTATTGAGTATCTTATCGCAAATCATTGGTCAGTTAATACTGACCTATTTATTATGATGATGATGATGTTTGTCCTTTGTAGTCAAAGATGATCATGGCTTTAGTTCTGAGTGGTACAGTTGCCATGCAGGGTCTGAAGTCATGACTTGCGCTTGATTTGGATTAAAGTTATGGAGAGTTGTGCATGTTGTCAGCCTCGCTCTCGTCCCATGTCTTGCTTAAATTCCACCAAACAAATTAGGATAAATAATCATAACATCACTATTGTAGAGCTTTGGAAAAAGTTTAAAAAAACATGGGTTTTAAACGCAATTCATTTTTATAAAGCTACACAAAGGTTTGAGAATGGTGAAAATTTAGAAGATCGCAGAAAGTATAACTTTGGTGTCTGTAAATTGATATCTGAAGACAAGCGATCAAATAAAAACTTAACCATCCATCAAATGTATCTGCTTGTAAGGTCAGGTTACAGTATGGGGTAAGTCATAATACTGTCATAAAGGCAATGATGGATGATTACGGAATAGAATATAGAAAAAGTTCCAAAGTATAATCAATGATAAAATGGCTGAAATTAGGACAATGCTTTGATGACTTTATCGACTATTTTTTAGGACCAACAGCTTGTCATTTAATTGTAATGGACAATGAGATTTACGTTACAATTAATGATTCAGCAACATTTTTCAAATGCAGGATTTTATACTGATTCCTTCAATAAAACTCCAGACTTCATTAAGTTTTCAATGGTCTCAAAATTTCCTGCCAAAGTTGGCATACGGTATGCCATTACTGACAATGCTATCTCGCCATACTTTTTGTGGTGACAAGGTCTTGCGATCAATCGAACATTATATAAATTAGAGTGTCTTCAATGTAGAATGGGCCATTCTACGTTGAAGACACATGGATGGAAACAAATGGTTTTAAAGATGCTGCAATATTCTGGCCTGACAAGGCGTCATCTCATTACGCCATGTCTGTGTTGTAACGTCTTGATTCCAAACAAATTCTTGTTGTACCAAAGAAAGAAAACCCCACAAATTGCCCTCAATGCCGGCCAATTGAAACACCTCTTACCATAATTAAAAGAGCGATCTTCAAGGATGGAATTAAACCAAAAAATGATGAGTTGTATGCACAGGTTCAAGCAATGATGGAAATGCACCATGTCATTTTGCAAAATATTACCAAGACCTTTTCGGTTTCTGTTCACTGCAAATGCAACGACACATATCGAAATGGACTATTTTCAGTATGTCAATGTAAAGGAGACTTTGCTCCTTCATGTAAAATTCAATTAAACCATTTATATTTTCTGCAAAAAAAATGTTCACGAATACGTTAAGGCATTGCTGTACAAATAATGTAACTAAGTATAAGCTGAAAAAGCACACATGAAATTATGAATGAATGGCTTGGCTTTGCGAACAAAGATTTTGGGGATGGTTTTCCACAGCATTTGGACCATAGACGGCAGGGCCAATGTGCGGAGTAAACCTCCAGCCTGAGCAGTGTAGTTTTAAGGTGAAGTGCGACTTGCCAGGGTCGACTCCACCCTTTAAACCTAAGGGTTACATTCTATGGGCCACTGGAGTGGCGCGGATAGGAGCTCGTAGGTTAGGCAGGAGTGTCCCTCTCCTGACAGATGCCTGAGCTAGCTATGGGGGTCTGTCGCGACAGTAAGGCTGAACTGTTAGACAAACGTGAACATTGTGCAGTTGGTAGAAGCCTGAGTTGGCTATAGTTCTACCGGCCCTTTAAAGGAGAATCAGGACAGAATGGCTGTCTGCAACTTTGATCACAGATTTTCATGATAGTGCGGCTGTCTGCAGGTGCAAATCCTCCTGACCGTGGAGACTTTAAGTACAGACCCTGGTCACTCCTACATTTAGCAGATGTGCGCTGACTATGGGGTTCTGCTGACCCTGTCCGAGCAATTATAATAAGATCTTAAATAGTGTGGCTTTGAACAGTGTGTAATATTTTGGAACAAATTACCCGCACTAATCAAGGTATACCTGTACTAGTACTCAAAAATTATTAAGAGGATGCTCTGCTTTTAAGCTTCAAAAAGTTATGTCCCTTAGAACATGTAACGTAATTAATAATAGTAATGGTGTATATATTGTTACGTCCAGCAGGAAGGGTGAATGGCTAACTGAGGAAAGGAGCTGCTTAATTTACGAGGTAAAAAGAAACATGTGGGTGGCAGTGATTCATACTTTCCCTTGGAATGCTAGTTAGTCACCGCTACCCACAGCACTGGTTTATTGCTGGGTTTGTTATTCATGTGTTCTGACATTTATATGTATCTATGTATCTGGACCTTGCTCAGCCCTAACTGTTCATAGTAGAAACTTGACATTTTGCACACACATTCCCCTCAATAAGTAGGAAAATGTTTTTTTTTTCTTTTTGAAAATACTCCCCCAAAATAGGTTTTTAGAATGGGGGGGTTCAATTTGCAATGTAAGTTTATGCTAAATTGGTCACTAGTTTGTGCCCACATGTTTTTTGAAAATTCAGATCTTCTTTTAGTGATCACAGCCTAACAAAAGGCAAGAGAAGTAACTTATTCATTGATCACCTCTTTTTCCAACTTTTTAATTGATCACCCCCAACACTGCATAATTTCCCTTGGAATGCTAATTTTTTCTTATTGCCAGAAATATTTAATTTATTGGTAATTTTGTGCTATTTTATCACTATTTCTTCTGTTGTCTCAGGCAAATGGGTTGGAGTTGTGTTGGATGAAGCGAAAGGCAAAAACAATGGGACTGTACAAGGGAAGACTTACTTCCAGAGCCCTGAGAATCATGGTATCTTTGTACGACAATCCCAGGTAAAGACTTCTACATATAGTGCAGCTTATATTTCCTATAATCGTTTTGTTTGATCTTTTTATTGTGATGTGCTGTTGATAAACCATGTTTTGTTTGAATTAATTAATTACTAATACAACTTTATTGTTGAGATCTTTTTCTCCTATTACTTTATTCCTTTAGTGCAGAGATTTAAAAAAAACCTTGGGATGTTAGAGGAGCATTGTAAGACAAGAGGCGCAAGGAGAAAGAATACAAATCGATATCTCCTACGAATAAAGTTGTATATCTGAAAAGCTGATTTTACATTAGAGCTGTTTTGAAGTTCAAATATTTTCCTTTTTTTTCTGATTTAAAGAATTCTATTAACTCATTTAAAAAACTTAATCACAACTGAATCAACATAAATTCATTGTGAAACAACTCTAATGTAAAATCAGGTTTTCAGACATACAACTTCATGCGTAGGAGGTATTGATACAGCGCTCTAACATTTGATATAACATGGCGAGAAAATATGCAAATTGCAACTATGAATTACGAGGGTGGGGTGGTGGCGCTGATGATTTTAGGGGGGGTGGCTGATGAAATGCTCTAAAAGAGGGTGGCACTCCTAAAAAGTTTGGAAAACACTACTTTACAGTAATATTTGGATTTTGCACTCACCAATCATCTGAATTCTATTCTGTATTAAATACAGATTATTTGCAAATAGAATAAAGAAAGCCTTCTGTAAAATTTTAACTCTTGTTGAAAACGGGGCTTGAATACTTAATCTTTTGCTTTGATTACTCAGCTGCAGAGCATTCGGAAAAATAAAGGGTAAGTCTAGCAGTTAGATTTTATCTCCTGCCGTCCATAGGGCTCTCGTGACTCAAGTGGTAAAGATGGAAAACTAGGCTTCTTAAGGCAAAAGGGATGTGAGTTTGAGTCTCGCCAAGAGCTTATTTGCTATTTCCGATCTGCGCTGTTTACTGGTGGTTGTGAAATGGCAGTCTGAGTAGCTGGAATGAAAAGCAACAAATTCAATATTATGAAATGGAGATAAAATTTAAATATGCATAAAAATAAAAGGAAATATATTGTTGGTAAAATTAATTTGAAAACCTGGTACACATACAACAGAGGGTCCAAAGATATAAGACAAAAAAGTTATTTCCATTGAATGGTGAAAATCATCCTTTAAAATTTGTTTTCAATCGTGTTAAGATAAGGTTAGAAAACAACAAAAGAGAAAGATTAAAGTGCAAATCGAGTAAAAAAAAAAAAAAAAAAAAAAAAAAATAAATTGATATAACTCCTCGCAAATAAATTTCCTTTTATTTAAGACTATTTCAAAGACAAAACTTTTTAAAAAAAAATTAAATTAAAATAAAATAAAAACTATTTTTAAAATATTACATAGCTGAAGTTTTTGTTTGAACAGTCTGTTGCTAGTTATATTTACTAGCTACAATGTTGGGATCATATGAGCGACCAGCACCCCAAATCTAAAAGGACGGATTTTGTCTTTACACCGGTAACGTCACTGAAACGTCAGCAGCCGTTAGTTACCAAGTTAAACAAAGTCCGCGTGTTGATATTGAAAATAGAGATTGAAAGTAGAAAATACTCGCCTGAACTGGTGTCGCTACTCTGTATTTGTTTCGAAGTTACTTTTCTTCCGAAAAATCCGTCCTTTTAGATTTGCAAAGATTTGGGGTGCTGGTCACTCATATGATCCCAATGTTGTATTAAAATAAATTATCAAATAACTTTAATTGTTTTGTACATATTAAAATAATTACAGGATGATCAATCAGATGTCACAAAACTGTTGAACAACCGTGTCAGTTATGATTTTCATTTTAAAATGATGTTTACGCTGCAAATTTACTTTGTTTTGTCTGAAATAGTCTTAAAAGGAAATTTATTGGCGATGCGCTATATGAATTTAAAAATTTTTTTTTACTTGATACACACTTTCATTTTCTTTTTTTTTTGTTGTTGTTTTCTAACCTTGTCTTGTGAGATCTAAAACAATTTTTAAATAAGGGATGATTTTTGCCTATGTCCATGTATTCAATGGAAATAACTTTTTTTGTCTTAAATCTTTGGACCCCATTGTTGTATGTTTACTGGGTTTTCAAATTAATTTTTACCAACAATATATTTTCCTTTTATTTTTTTATGCATATTTAAATTTTATGTGTGTGTCCCGAAAACCCTTTTATAACTTTTGGTGCAGACTCTATTCATTATAAAGAGTTGGCAGAAATTACTTCCCTTTAGTAGCATTATGTGTTCTCTAATAATAATGTTGAACTCTGTACAACCTGGAGTGGAGATGGGCACTGCCAAGTAACCCCTACTACCCTGAGAAATGCCAAAAAAGGACACAGCATTGTACTCTAACATTCGACTAGGTAATGGGATAATTTAATTGAATGCCCTTAGGAAAGAGCTGAATTCACCTCTTCCATTAATCAAGTCTGAGATTATTTCTGCTGCTGGTACCATGTAACCCAGTACAAGTTGCATATTACTTGGAGAGGAGATAAGTATTGCCAAGTGGCGAACTAATACAAAGCCTGCCAGATTCAAAACTATCTAGTTCTCTGGTAATTCCGCTCTTCTGGAAGCTGGATAAATGGTCTGGTACATGTACTTGGTACCTGTACTTCTAACTTCAGGTCTTATGATTGAGAGGTTATTTTCATTTTATTGTTTAAAAGGACAGTTCAATAAGAAAGGTGGTACTTTCCGATTTCATGGGTTGGGACAAACAAGAAAAAAATCCCATGCAAAATATTATCCCGTTTTTACCCAAAACCATAATCATGCTGAAGATAATTCCGTCATATTCATTAAATTTTCCTTCCTTTTCAACTTTTTACAAAACGAACAATAATTTACATAGGAAACAGTTAACTTTTTCAGATGGATTAGATTAATATTCAAATGGTTCTTTGGAAGATTGAACTCCTTGTTATTTGTGTTGTAAACACGACATTTGGGCTGATCCATTCTTCGGCCTTCTTCAGGTGTAAAATCCGAGTGTGATGGGTTAAACAGAAATTATTATGGTTAAAGGTGGGGTAGCCCTTATAGTGCATGGCCCGAGTGTTTCTATGTCTTTGTCCTGTCGGGTTTAGATTTGTTGACGTGGAAGCCACATCGGGTTGAAATCCGCACTTGTCTGACTAATGCATTTAGTCGACATTTTGATGTGAGCTGCCTCTTTGATTAGATTAGGATTAGATTATTTTTTAAATTTAAACTTCAAAATGTTGTCACAATGAAAATTTTTTGAAAAATAATATGAAATTAAAATCTGGAACACTGTCATTATTCAAATGGTTCTTCGGACAATTGAACTCCTTCTTATTTGTGTTGTAAAATTCTCAAAACTATAGAAAACTGTCATTATTTTAATGACAGAATTCTTCGGCACGGTTATTTTTTCGGTTAACACCGGGATAATATTTTGCAAGGGTTTTTTTTTTTAATTGTCCAAACTCACTATCGGAAAGTAACAGAAATTTTAATGATGTGAATCACCAAGTTTCATATTTGTGTATATTTCATGTACACGATCATCAAAACCATTTGTGTATTTCATTGCATACCAAATTTTGTTGATTTTTGTGATAACATTGTGTGTATAACTTTAATTTTCTTTAAGAGAAAATCTCTTGAACATGTGGATCTTGAAAATAAGGAAAACATTGAAATACTAAAAATGTTTATTCCAAAATTTGATTCAATGTTTGTATTTTCAAAATAAAAATACATTTTTTTCACATTTGAATTTGCAATTGTTCAACAATCTCCAGTGAGAAATCATAGAATTATATCACTAACACCTAATGACTGTTAAATGCCAAGCATTTCTATGGTAAAATAATTTACAATGTATCCCTATGTAATTCTTCTTCGTTGGTATATGAAGTTTAAATTTTCTCAAACTGATTATCTTCCTGGAACTGCATTGTAAGTTATTTTAGAGATCTTATTGTATCAAAGGGACATAACTCCTTCCGATTATTGCAATTTTATTATTTTAAAAAAATCTTTTTTTTTAAACTCTGTATCATTGATTTTTTAAAATAACTTTGAATTGTGCAATGATAAAATTTATTGATCTGATTTTGATAAATTTTAAGACAAAGACCTTTCTGCATTTGAATCTAAAGATTCTACTTTGAGTGTCTTTTTTAAGTGCAATGTTTTCTTTCTACAAGATCCAACGTGTCCGAAAGGTGAGACTTGTTTGCACACTAATCCTTTGTTTTTTCTATCGGTGTGTGCGTGTAGGTGTGCATATATACAGGGTGTCCCTGAAGAATGTCCACACTTTTTGTTTGCTAATAGCTGCTCCAGTTCTGAAAGCTGATTAAAACCTTCCATATGAAATAAGACGGAATAAATCATTTGAGTGGCCTCGCATGATAGGTGCCCAATGCACTATTTTTAAAAGTTGATATTTTCGTTATTTTTAGAGCTACAATGCTCTATCAACTTTTTAAAAATGGTGCATTGGGCACTTATCATGCACAGCCATTCATTTATCATGTCTAATGGAAGGGTTTAATTAATTTTCAGGTGGGAACCAGAGCAGCTATTAAGAAAATGTGTAGATATTTTTCTAGGAAACCCTATATACGAAAGAGCTTGGATTGAATTGCTATGGCTGTCACCACCAGTGCATGGCAGCTTGATGTGTTTTCTTTTTCAGGTGTCCTCCATATTAATGAATGGGTCATGCCTCCAAGTACCCCCAGGCATAATCACATGATAGTTGCTTCCTTCTACCCACTCCCCCATTTATCCCCTCCCTCAATCAACAAATCGAAATCCTAGAGTAAACTTTATCCATATTTTTATTGAGTCTTCATTACCCCCTCCAAATTTCATTTTTACCTCATTTGGGGTAATTTACCCCTGTTCATTGACCCTACAATAAGGCAATTAAAATAAGGATTTTATTCTAACAAAGTCACCAAATTTTAGTGATGTACCAGAATATCAATCCGGTCGGATATCCGGCACCGGATTCACAAAAGATTATCACTGCCACTATGTGAATCCGGTGCCGGATATCCAACCAGATTGATGTTCCAGTACATCAGTATATGTAATTTCCTCCTTTACTAAATAAGGTGAATTATTGGCTTAGGGAAAAAGATGAGCTAAAATTTTCCCTTGTTCTCATCGATGAAGATGTTAGTCTCATCAAATCCTCATGTTACCAAATCAACTCGGTAATTGTTTGGATGAGGTTTGCAAAACAATTTGCAAAGAAAAGGGCGGTAACTAGTATAGCGGCAGCAGCAATGATTAAATAATAACGCTTACCTTGTTTTTATCATGTACAGTGTGTACATGATAGAAAGAAGGTAAGCGTTATTATTTAATCATTAAACCCTAACAATTATTTAAGCTGCTGCTGCTAACTTATTACTGAACAAATGAAAGCAGAAAACTTGAACATTTAAAACCGTTTTAAAATGAATCTATTTTATTAAATCTAATTACAAAGGATATAATTTAGGGTTTAGGTTTAGTCTTTAGGTTGCAATTAACAACAATAAAAGATTATTATTTTCATTTTTGTAACACTAAAATATACAGTTGAAATTAATATTAAAAAAATGATTAAATAGTTTTTCTTTGTCATTTCTGACAGCGTTTCTCCACACAAACTCATGTAAATAGGAAGTATTAAGTTCTGTATTTATTCCAAATTGTCTGCATAATTTATGCTTTACGTGCATCCACGTTTTGTGTTTATTTCTTCATTATCATGTACAGACCTTTTACTAGTTACCTCCCTTCTCTTTGCAAATCATTGTGAACCTCAGCAAAACAATCACCATGAAGTCTTGTAAATATGGAATCTTGATAGTTCAATAAATATTTTGACTTTTCTTTCCTCTGCAAGATTCGTCTAAAAAAACAGGTGAGAGGTTTTCGTTTATTCTTTGACCTCAACCAGATAACGTTTCAACAGATAACTGCTATCTCCATCCGACTAAACCTCTCCACCATAAATGACCCTCCTCTCCCGAACCCGCCATCCCTACCTCCCCTGATTAGCATGTTCTCTCTTCTCTTGCTCTGAAAGTCCTGTATCAGAAAATAACAAGTGTAGGACAGTTTGGTATTTGTTTCCCTCCCCCCATATATGTTGGCTGTTAGGCAGAAGTTCCTTCACAGCACAGATAAACCCTCCCCCTGAAATATTTATTTACACTGTTCTTATAATTTTATGTATATTACTAGCATAACAAAAGGTAAAATGTTCCGTCTCTTAAGAGACAACTTCCAATGGAGTATGGAGGCAAGTAACAAAGTCCCGGTTTCTGTTGCATGCATCAGCTTAGTGATCCTTGCAAGTCTCAAGTCTGGTAGAGACCAGGACTTTATTCCTACAAGTTTATTTATTAAGTTTTTATGACCACCCCCTTTGGCAGGATGCAAGTCCACTGAAGAGATACCTCCACCCTAATCACACAGCTTAGAGTGTACTCCATTAGCTGCTGAGTTCTCTGGGAAATTTGTCCCCACTCTTCGCTCATACTGAGAATCGAACCCGGGACCTTCTGCATGTGAGGCAGACGTATTAACCATTACAATATCCGAGCAGACATATTACTAGTATAGTAACTGTAAAAAATCACTGGATTATTTACGTGGGGATAAATTATACAAATGTATACTACATCTGTCCCATAATAGTTGTTACATTTGCACTAAATGTAACAACTATTATGCGACAGAGGTAGTATTTTATTTATTGCAAACACAAAAATGCATACCTTGAACTGGAATTTATTTTTCTTTAGATTTTCTACAACTCTTCATATTTTCTGGGTTTTTAAAAATAATTTTAAAACTATAACGCAACAGAATTGATTAAAAAAACCCAGAAAACATTTCTTTTTAATGTGAAAAAAACCCATCAGTTTTATTCATGTAAAATATATATAAAAAACTAAGTCTTAGAAGAATCAGATGCCCTTCTATATGGCAGCAGTAATTCATAAACTATGTATGCAATACATAATTAATCACCACTACCCACAACAGACTGGTTTAAACACTGTTGCTGGGTTTAAGTTATTCATGTGTTCTGACATTTATATGTATCTATGAAACTTGAAATTTTGCACACACACTCCCCTCAATGAGTAGGAAAAGGTTGGTTTTTTTTTTTTTTGTTTTTTTAAAAATTCTCTTCCAAAATAGGTGGTTTCAATATGCAATGTAAGTTTATGCTAAATTGGTCACTAGTTTGTGCTCAATTGTTTTTTGAAAATTCAGACCTTTTTTTTAGTGATCACAGCCCAACAAAAGGCGAGAGAAGTAACTTAAAAATTGATTACCCCTCTTTCCAATTTTTTAATTGAACATCCCCAACACAGCATATATGGGTGGCAGTGATTCATAATTTCCCTTGGAATGCTAGTTCTAATTAAGAAACCTGTAATGATTAATTAAGAAATACATTTAATGAGAGATCTTTAAGCCTCTCACAATAAGTGTAGCGGCTAAATATTGCTTATTACAAGAATGTTATCACTATCTGAAGTATTTACACGCTCGGCTTTATCAAGTATTTATTTATGTGCAGAATCTGTCCTCTGCAAAAACAGGAAAGGGATATTTAAATACAGTGAACCCTCATTAAAACGGACTAATAGGGGAGGGGTGTCCGTTTTAGCCGATGTTACCCGATGGTAGTATATGCAGAGGAGGCACGTGTTGCATGCAGACTGCCGGAGCTCTAGGGGCGCAATCAGACATACTGTTTAAACCTTTTACTTTTGAGCGGGCACAAATTTACTAATTTGCAGTTGTTCCTAGTATACGTATACTGGTATACGTATACAATATTGGAAAGTATATACACTGTACACTAAACATGTCATATTTATTATGATATATATAATATTCTGTACAATAGGATGAAGGTTATCCGACATAATGATGCAAGGAAAAGACAAGACAGAAAGACTTACAATCCAATTCAAAACACACACACTACCCACCCTCATTCAGACAGAAACCTTGGTCCA
>VCCN01002490.1:102778-116129 GCA_006491835.1 Architeuthis dux
TGACTCTTCTGCCTAACAGATGATATATTTGGGGAACCCTTAATCATAACAGCACCACAAGAACAAAGCCAACTGTTTTAATATTATTATGCTTGACTCAACAATACTAACTCTGAAGTTAATCCAAATATTTTGTATGTAATCTGGGGCTGCAAACAAGGAATCTTGCCCCCCACCTTTCTTAAGGGTGTCGATGTTGTCTTGCTTCTTAAGATCTCTTCTTATCACTGTTGCATGGTAGCAAATTCTCTGGCTTCCTTTTCAGGCAACACTGATGACCATGGGTGTCCGCTTGGGGGATGGGGGGCAAAAAAGTGCCGCCCATCCTCATCAAGGGGGTTTTGAAAATTTGAAAACATATAGAGGCCGGGATCAAGGGTTCACTATGAACAACAGTAACAGCTTAGTATGAGTCACAGCTTAATCACTCCAGTCTCTAACCGGACATTCGACATCTGGATATATCTTTTGCCAAAACCCTGAATATATCCTTTGAAACCCCCCACCTTCCTGGAAGAGTCGCAGCGGACGCCCATGCAGATGACTACCCTTTTGCATATTGCTATTTTCTAGCATGATTTTCTTTCTATATTGTCTTTCTATAAGATATTGGTAACCTCTGATAAAGTATGAAAGAGGTTTACCTTTCATTGTTCTTCATATTGTGTATTTGTCCATAGGTTTTCATGAAGTTTTCTGTATAGAAATTTATTTAATTTTGCTGTCTTTCATGAAGTTTTAAAAATTAACTTTGGTTAAAAACTTCTTCATTTATTTTACAAATATTATATGAGCTATGTCCATCCACACCTCGAGTACTGTGTACAGGCCTAGTCACCATACTTTGAGAAAGATAAAAAAACTTTTAGAAAAGGTCCAGAGACATGCAACTAAGTTAGTACCAGAATTAAAAAGTATGGGTTATTACTAAAAGTGTTAACATCGTTAGAAAATAGGAGAGATCGGGGAGACTTAATAGAAATGTTTAAGATTATGTGTGGTTTAGAAGTAGTAAACCCTGATGTATTTTTTATTAGAAGGGATTAAAAGGGACTGAGAGGCCACACATATACGGTAGAAGTAGATTAAATTTCAGAAAATTCTTTTTAGCAATAGAGTGGTGTGACTGTGGAATAGATTACTGGAATATGTAGTGCTATCAACAGATGTAAAAGATTTTAAGAATTATGATGTTTATTACACCACTGCAAATGTTTAAGGCCCTAGATATTGTGTAAATAGGTTTATGTGTGCTTGTATATACAAATTGTATACTTTTTATTCACACTAAAATAAATGTTCTAAATGTTCTATGATATTTTGACCTGTCTGTATTATAAATGAAGTTAAGTGTGATATATTTTGTGTGTATGAAAGGTTTTTGAGGAAAGCTAACTTATGAAAAAGCATTGTAAACCAGATTTGACAGGAACAGGTCAGAGGCATTTGCTGTTGGAGGATGGAAATGAGCCATGGTCTCTTCCCCAATGGTTGATGAAATGAAGAACCTAAAAAAACATTAGAAAATCTGTGAAGCTTTTTTAACTTTTTCTTTCTTTCTTTTAACTTTTTCTTTCTTTCTTTTAACTTTTTCTTTCTTTCTTTTAACTTTTTCTTTCTTTTCTTTCTTTTCTTTTTGACTTTTTCTTTACTTTTCTTTTTGACTTTTTCTTTACTTTTCTTTTTGACTTTTTCTTTACTTTTCTTTTTGACTTTTTCTTTACTTTTCTTTTTGACTTTTTCTTTACTTTTCTTTTTGACTTTCTTTACTTTTTACTTTTTTTTACGCTTTCTCTTTTTTTAAACTTTTTTTCTTTTTACTTTTTCTTTTTACTTTCTTTGTTAACTTTCTTTTTCTTTTAACTTGTTCTTTCTCTATCTTTTTTTTTTAGATATTGTGTAAATATGATTGTTATGTGTGCTTGTATATACAATTTGTATACTTTCTTTTTTTTTTTTTTCACACTAAAATCAAATTCTAAATGAAAACGTGAATTTTATGTCATGTGGCTCTCAAATATCTTAATTTGGTAAAGATCTACATCCGTTAACCAAGTTGAAAAAAAAAAAGAAACATTTTTTTCACTAGTAATTTTTTGTGCTTTTAATCCATTTGACACTAACAATCTTCCAATTTTTTTTTTTATGGTATTACGATGGGGGGGGGGTCTTCTATTTAAAATATAACTGTATGGTAAACGGGACTGTTACTTTCCATTGTATGGCAGTGAGGCTTCAAAGTATTCGGTTACTTCCCTTGTGAGGCTTCTTTGATATTTTAATGACGATTTTTCTGGGATTTCAATTCATTTCAAACCTTAATGAAAACACAGAAAAATATCAAAGAAACCTAGTTAACAACCTTCAAGGTAAGTAACAACATGCTTTGAAGCCTCACCTCCATACAACGGACTGAAAGTAACAGTGCAGTTTACCATAACATTTACATTGTAAATAGAACCCCCTTTCATAACCTTTAAAAAAACATATTTCTGAAAAATAAAAAATCCCAGGAAGATTTTTAGGTGCTAATGGATTAAAAGCACAACAAATTACTGGTGAAAAAAAATCGTTTCTATTTTTTTTTCGACTTGGTTAATGGATGCAAATCTTTACCATTAATTTTATTGTATGTAACTTTTACATTAATCATGTTTAGCCACCCCGGGTATAGTTAGATAGCTGAGTTCATGTCCTGTTATAGGGTGGAAAATTAAAAAATTCATAGTTTATGTCCGACAGCATTCACGCTTGTTTTTTTGAAAATTCGGACTTTTTTAGTGATCACTGCACAACAAAAGGCGAGAAGTAACTTATTCATTGATTGCTCCCTTTTCCAATTTTTTTAATTGACGGGGGGGTATTACACACACACAGCATTCTGCCAAAAGACGTTGGTCGTGTGAAGGTTTCTATTGAGTGACTAATCACTTGATTGTTTTTTTAAGCTGGTTTGATAACATTTTGTGAATCTAACCATAGTCATATTATGCAGACATTAATGCTACATTCAACTCTTCATTGGCCTTTGTTTTCATGTATGGCAATATGGTTCCAGCTGACTTGTTATAAGGTCACCCCCCCGCCACTTGTTTTACCTGTAGAATTATCTATAATGGTGATCACATGGCTTTTTTTTATATACTCACCTGTGTTTTGTGTAACACCTGTGACCCTGTTCAGCCATAGACGCGGGGAAAGAAGTACAGGTGAGATGACGAGAAAAAATGGTTCTTACACAATTTATTATGAAATAATTCAGCCCACCATTTAGGTAAATTAATTCTTTTTTAAAATTTTTTTATTCTTATTACTCTGATGTTACCTTTGATTGCAGTCGTTATCACCTTATACTTTCTGTGATCTGTTTTCATTAGATTGTTTGGCCAGAAACCTTTGTTTCCATAGGAGTTTACTTCAGCTAAGTCATTGGAAAGCATCAGGGCCGACACAAGGGTTTCATGTCCCCTTGGCCAGACTTAAAATTTGTGCCCCCGCCCACCCTGGTTGTATTCTAAACAGCATGTGCCGTAAATAACTACTCAGGGTTGGCAGTTGGTCAACTTTTATTAAATAAATTGTCAACAAAAGCCTTTACACACTGTGAATCTACAATGTTTCAATAAATAAAACTAAAAAGTTACTAAGCAAAGCATTATTTGAGTTTATTAGTTTTAAATGTTTCAAAGTTAGGGCATTAAAAGTAATTTAAAAAAAAAAATTAAATTTATCTTTTTACAATGTAAACACTTTTGGTTCTGTTCGATATATCAAAAAATCAAATAGGGGGAGGGGTCTTACTTTTAAAAATATTTAGTAATTTTCTATAGTTTTGAGAAGATTCAATTATATTTTCTATAGTTTTGAAAAGGGTCATTAACATTCAAATAGTTCTTCGGATGATTGAACTCCTTCTTGTTTGTGTTAACACGAATCCTACATTATAAGGGTTACCTACTTTGAAATTAAAAAACTTCTGTTTACCCCATCACATTCGGACATTACACTTGAAGAAGGCTAAAGAATGGATTGGCTGAAACATGTTAACAACACAAACAACAAGGAGTTCAATTGTCTGAAGAACTATTTCAACATTCAAATAGTTCTTCGGACGATTGAACTCCTTGTTGTTTGTGTTGTAAACATTTCGGCCGATCCATTCTTCAGGTGTAATATCCGAAGGTGAGGAAGTCCAGATTATTGACAAGAGAACACTGTGGGAAACAGAAAAATCAAAGAGGCAGCCATATCGACTGAATGTATTAGTCAGATAAGTGCATAGTTCAACCCGATGTGGCTTCCGCTACCCAACAGGGACAAGTTATGCAAGCCCAAACCCGCCAAGGCAAGGATAAAGAAACATCCGAATCCTATGTTATAAGGGTTACCTCCTTTGAAGTTAATAACTTCTGTTTACCCCCATCACATTCGGATATTATACCGGAAGATGGCCTAGGAATGTATTGGCTGAAATCTTGTATTTACAATGCAAACAAGGAATTCAATCGTCCGAAGAACTATTTGAATATTTAAAAATTATCTTTTTATATTTAATAATTAACCATTATGATTTTACTTGGGTTGGCCTTGCTTACCCAGATGACCCATGCCTGTATTTTAACAACTACTTTTTTCAGTTTGGAGTGCTCCCCTAGGTGATCACCTAGGTTCATCTAATGGAAGGGCTTGGCTCTGGAAAGCATGGATATTGCCTATTTTTCTAAGTGAAATTTACATAATGGAGATAAAATTTATTTTACCCAATATAGAAGAAAAATTATTAGCAAAAAAAAAAAGCATTATCATGTCTTTTTTTTTAATCACTAAAGTTGCAATAAATTGTGTCTCTATCTCTTTATTTTCTGTATAACTGGTTATGGTTAAATAATTTTGCATCTAACTGTAGTCCTTTTTATTAATAGATCTAACAAGATTGGTCTTCTGAGAAGAGGGGGCAGGGTATATTCATTTGATTGAAAAATCAAATATATTTTATATACTGGACATTTAATTGAAAAGAAAACTGTTTTTGGTGCGGGGGTTCAATTTGCAATGTAAATTTGTTAAATTGATCGCTTAGGTTGTGTCTGGCAGCATTCTTGCTTGTTGTTTTTTGAAAATTCAGACTTTTTAGTGATCACTGTCCAACAAAAGGTGAGAGAAGCAACTTATTCATTGATAACCCCTTTTTCCAATTTTTTGATTACCCCCAACACAGCATGCTGCCAGAAAACGTGACGTTTTCTATTGAGTGACTAACCAGTCCTGTGATCTGATCTGATCTGTTTAAATCAACTAATTTTCCTTGTGTCTTGCTTCCTTTTTCTATAGATCCAGGCTGTGGACAGTACGGATAGTGGCCCAACAACACCTTCTTCCTCCGCCTCCACGCCTTCATCGGAAGTCAAAAAGATCAACCGAAGATCCGGTATCAGACCACCAAGTTTTGTTGGCAAAAGTAAGAAATTTCAGTATTTTTTGTCTCCAACGTTTGAAAATTTTGTCTTCCGTATTTTAAAAGTGGGTAACTTTAATTTAAAATTGAATAACTCCTTTATTTTTAAAGATATTCAGTGAAATTTTGTATGACGGTTGGGGGAGGTATGAAGACTTTGGTGTAGTGAGTTATGTGTGATCTGATTGTTTGTTTACATTTCATAAACAAAACCATGTTTTTGGTTCCAATTGGAAAAAAATTTCAATTCTTGACGATTTCTTCTGAAATTTAGTTAGAATGTTGGCGAAACCTGCGGAATTAAAAAAAATAGTGAGTTATGGCTGATCCGATTGTTTGTTTACATTTTATATGTAATTCAAAATTGGATAACTTCTTTAATTTAAAGTTGAATAATTCTTTTATTTTTAAAGATATTTCAATGAGATTTTGTTTGTTTTATAAACAAAAACCATGTTACATGATGAACAATATGGTAATCAAAATAAGTTTTTCACTGGAGAACTTTATAATTTTGAGATTTTTCAGAGTTCATTTTATCAAACCATCCCAGATCAGATAATAATGATACAATAGATTTCTTTATATGTTATGATTATAGGAATCACTGAAGCCGATTTAGTGAGTTTTTATGTACAGTTAAGGTATTGCTGTACAAATTAATGTAACTAAGTATAAGCCGAAAAAAACAAAACACATTAAATTATAATAAGACCTTGAACAGTACGGTTTTGAAGTGTACGGAAAGTTTTGGAAACAAATTAACAGCACTAATCAAGGTATACTTGTATTTGAATTCTATTAGATTTTTTATTTTTAGAAAAGTAACTAAAAAAACTCATTACAGTGGAAGAGTCCATTGTTTCAAATGGTGGGTAGGAGATATTTTTATCAGCAAATGTTTTAAGTGGAAATGTCCGTGATTACGGAGAGAGAACCAAGAAAATCACACTGTTCATTATATTATAAGAATTTTTTGTTTGTTGTTGTCCCTGTAGGCACAGAGAACATTGCGGAACATTTAGAATCCCGGTCAAGTTCCAAAGAGGCAAGTCCCTCAACAAGCATGATGGAGATCAGCATGACATCTAGCCAGGGCAGTATGTCCTCGAGTCGTGAGAGCAGCGGTATCCCCACCAGGACCTCTCGCAGCAGGGAGACTACCCCTAGTGAAGAGAAGGCCATGTCTATGTCTATGTCTCAAGAAAGTTCAGCTCCAGTTTCTCAGGTAACAACAAAAACTTTGTTTGCTCACATCTTTTTAAAAGAGGAATTCGAAGAAGGAAAGAATGACGTTACTTTAATTCCAATGGAAAGTTAACAGACACATGTTTTTTTTTGAGTTCACATACTTAGTTTTTAAAATTTATTTTGAATTCTGTTTCCATTGTGGAATGCATCTTCGTGTTGGACATTTGAATCTAGTTTGAGTTGGGAAATACTTTTGTTTCATTTAATGACTGATGAAGATATAAAGAATATACAACATTTTCATAATTTCATAAAAATTTCAATTTATCAATTTTGTAAATAAAATCTGCATTAGAAAAATGCATTAGTGTATGTGTGTGTATATAATCACATGCACGTGTATGTGTGTGTATATAATCACATGCACGTGTGTGTGTGTGTATATAATCACATGCGTGTGTGTATATAATCACATGCAAGTGTGTGTGTGTATATAATCACATGCACGTATGTGTGTGTGTAATCACATGCGTGTGTGTATATAATCACGTGTGTGTAAACATACACACACAAAATAATATAATTAACTAATTGTTTACCTAATTGTTTTAATAATTTGTTTCCATGTCTGTCTACTTCATTAAACTCTTGTGCTTTTTTAAATGATTTTTCAAGCTGAGAAGAACTCTAATCTGCTGCCAAGGTTCCTCTCTTTTTAATTTGTTTGTTGATGGAATTACCCAAACTTTGATTCACTAATTAATTTTCTTGCTAATGAATATGTGATGAGATTGAGTTTTGTTTCTTGTCCTCTTGTGTCCCCCAGGCGGCAGCAGCTGATGTGAGTGCTATGAGAGCTCCACCCGAAGACAAAGTGGCAGTCATGCAGGCAGAACAGGAAAATGCTGGCCTTAAAGCTGAAATTAGGGACCTTAACGAAAAACTGGAGACCCTTAAGTTGAAACGCACTGAGGATAAAACCAAACTGAAGGAGTTTGAGAAGTTGAAGATCGAAATGCAAGTGGTGAGTGTCAAGTTGGCTTTTTTATGATTCTCTTTAAATTTCTTGTACAAAGCAAACATATCATTTGGAGTTACTTTATTCATTTGAATTAGATTTTTATACTTTTTAAAAAAATACTAAAAATACTCTCAGCTTCAATAAAATCTAGACAGAAATTTTAAATGAAGCATTGTCAATTATTATTAATTTTTGACTAGTATTTCTTTCATATTCTTTCTCTTGCTTTTACATCTAGTAATAGTCTTAAGTTGTCTGAATTTCTTAGATGAAGCATTCTTACATCTTTCATACCCTATTTTCTCCATGCCCTATTGTTTGTTTATACCTAATAGTAGTAGACAGAAGATGAATCATTCATTAATTTTGTTACTAGATTTTTTTCTACTTTTTTGCATTCTACTAATGTTCTGCAGCCTGGATTGCAAATATAAAAAGTAGTATAATATACAGGAATATTTTGAATAGGTTTTGATATAGTACGATTATGGTATTGCTGAACAAATTAATGTAACTAAGTATAAACTGAAAATAAAAACATGTTAAATTATAATAAGAGCTTGAACAGTGCCGTTTTGATTAGTGCAGGTTTTGATGTAGAATACATAAGGTATTGCTGTGCAAATTAATGTAAGTATGAACTAAATACCAAAACAGATTAAATTATAATAGGACCTTGGACAGTGCAGTTTTGAACAGTACTGAAAATTTTGGAATGTATTAACTGCACTAATCAAGGTATACCTGTATTCATCAGTATGGCTTGTTTTCAAGGGTTCAATTAACCCGGGAATCAAAACAATTTCCTTATAGGGAGTTTCTTTTAACCCACTCTGTGTATGTCCAAATACTCATCCCATATGACCTAAAAATGTCTCGGGTGGGGGGATGGGATGGGATGGTAGCCCCCTCACTTCTTTATAGAATATTAGAAGCCGTCAATCAAAACTGTCACCATAGGTTTCTTCAGTTTTTAAGTTGGGCTGTCTGGCTGGCTATGGGGGATGAAAATTTGAACATTTACTGCTTATGTCAAGAAAAAAAACGTTTTTTTTTTTTTTTGTTTTTTGAAAATTCCCCTCCAAAATAGGTTTTTAGTGGGGGTTAAATTTACAATGTAAGTTTATGCTAAATTGGTCCCTAGGTTGTGCCCACACGTTTTTTGAAAATTCGGACCTTTTAGTGATCCAACATAAGGCAAGGGAAGTAACTTATTTATTGATCACCCCCAACATGGCATGCGGCCAGAAGACATGGCCTGTTTCTATTGAGTGACTAACCAGACCCGTTGTTTTGTGTCTATATTGAATGTAAGCATTTATGGTTTCTCCTTTTCTTTTCTTTTCCAGATGACAGAGAATAAAGTGAAAATGAAGGAAATCAACAATGAAATAAATAGGAAACTTCAGGCAGCTGAAAAGGTAAAGACAGCAGGAACAAACATAAACGGCATCATAAAGCTATGTTCAGGTCGCACTTACAATGCGTCCCTGACTGGATTTCGTTGAGTCAGCGATTCTCTCAGTCCAGTTGCTGACATATTTGTTGGCGACCGACTGTGACATGAGCCTGCTTACGACATGAAATATGGCCTACGATTCAGTTGACGACTGAATCGTAAGAATAGAAACGTTCCTATTTTCTACGACTCAGTCATGGGTCGTAGCCAATGAGAAGCAAGAACAAATTTAACGTCACTTCCTTTTCAACTAAATAAAAATGGCTACCATTTTTCGTATCAGCCGATGGAAATATATAGGAAGCCCTATTTTGATTAAAAATGCATATTTTCACATTTTTACATTACAGGAAAATTTAGAAGTTTTTTTAATATTTTTGCCTCATTTTTGGATGTAAAACAATCACATTGATATCTTTTCGATAATGAAAGTTACGATAAAAAGTAAACAAACATTGAATTAGAAATAAAATAAAAATGGCTACCTTTTTCGTATCAGCCGATGTCAAATTGGTTTTACCATAACTTATGTATTGGAGAGTACCAAAAATTATTATTTTTGAATATTCAACTTTCCTAACCACTTTTTAAAAAAAAAATTAAAAAGTTTGTAGTTATCCTTGTTTTGAATATATAAAATAAAATTTGATTAAATTATGGTCATAGCGACATGAGTACATAACTTTTTAAAAAAATGTGAATCACTGACTCTTCGCAAAAACCAAACTGAGTTCAACTATGATCGGATCATAGTGCGACCTGAGCATAGCTTAAGAGGTGGGAAATGCTACAGATTAAAGGTTTGTGGAGTGACCTCAGCCACACAAAAATGGTAGCTAATATATGCCACTGCCTTCAATTTTCTCACACTCCAGAGATGTTCCCTATCCATTATTTCAACCTCATCACAGAGTGGGTGATGTGAACCCTTCTCCCTCCAGATATTGGCAGTACACTAAAAACATTTATCACTTAAGTAATATTTGTCAATGATTGTCAATATTAATTCAAAACATTAGTTTTTTTTATAACCTTTTGTTCTGTCAATTTATTTTTTGTCCAAACTGACTGCATTTAATTATTACTTTATGTATCTTGTCTAGAACTTTCATCTTTTTCATTAAAGTACTTATCATATTTGAGTCAGCCTTTTGGCTAAGATCAAAGTGTAGCATCTGTTCTTCGAAACTGCCATGGCCTCGAAGTTCAGAGAACCACGGCCCTTCCTGGGAGAAGGATATCTTGGCCATCTGGTCGGGAGGCGATCACCAATAGCATGCTCAGGATTTGTCCTGAGAAGCTTTTGGGATCTCCCCCGTTTATCCCTGTCCCCATGGCATTTGTCTCAGTGATAGGGATTTGGGATTCTCCCCCCTCAACTCTCTAGTCATGGGGAAATGGGATCCCCCCTACTGAATCTGGTACTAAATGACCCACCAAGGGTTGATGGGCCGTTAAACAATCAATCAATTACTTATCACCCAGTTTTTTAACTCCTCCTCAAATTCTGGCCAATGGTTGGTGGCTGAGAGAGTTGTACATTTTCCAGCCCAGTTGAAAGCTAAGATTTTTAACTCTTAAATTCATTCAAGAGAATTCAAAAAGTTATTCAAGGGGAGTAAAAAAATGCAATTCCCTGAATTACATATCGTATCTGATGGCATATAAGACCCCCCCCCCTATTTCAGCAGGGAATATTAAGAAAGATAAAGCATTCCCCTGAATTCCTCATTTATCACCCAGTTTTTTAACTCAAGTTCTGACCAATGATTGGTGGCTGAGAGTTGTACATTTTCCATTGGTACCAATTGAGGTTATTTAAGCCCAGTTGAAAGCCAAGATTTTTAACTCTTAAATTCATTCAAGAGAATTCAAAGTTATTCAAGGGGAGTAAAAAAACCCACAATTCCCTGAATTCCTCTCATTTATCAATTTTTTTTAACTCAAGTTCTGGCCAATGTGGGACTGGACAATGGAGCTTACGCTTACCTTTTAAGTTGGGTGGTCTTATATGCCGTCAAATACAGTACTTTTTTAGTATCAGGAATGTTGCTCCTGCAAGTTCCAGAAGCACATTTAGGCCTCATCGCTCTGAATATTGTCCATTTTATTTAATCCTCTCTCTTCTACAGAGTGATCTGTCTTCTTAGAATCAATCTTAGAAAGCCCAAAATTATTAAAGCTAAGAGCTAGTTGCAATCTTTTTTCCTTTCCATATGAAATGAATGAATGTTGATGTGAATATTTTGGTTTGCAGGAAGTCCGAGATATCCGAGATGAATACGATCGCTACAAAGATGAAATGGCAGACCTTGCTGAAACGGTGGAAATTGCCACATTAGATAAAGAAATGGCAGAAGAAAAAGTAAGTTAAAAAAAAATTTTTCTATGTTAATAACTTTTGTCACAGATTTTAAGTTGCATTGCTTGTTAAAGAAACTGAAAACACTTATTATTACCAATTTAAAAGAAATTTAATCTTTAAAAATATCCTATGAATGGCTAATAAAAAAAGAAATGTTAGGTGAAGCGAGTGACGTTTGGGGTGAATAGCCTCTAAGTATAATTCACACACCCTCATGATTCCAAACTCTTTTGGACCAGCAACATTTGATGTCTGAGGACTAGCATCAATGATGAAACACCAACTTGCCACAGATATGGACACATAATAAGTTAATATCATCATCCTCCAAAAAACTTAAATGTTAAAATGGTGACACTAGTATCAATGGTCACAAACAACTTTATCCCCTTTTTTGAAATGAAAACTAGACAAAATGGATAGGCTTCTTAAAAAATTTAAGACATCAATGCAGACTCTCTAACAGATTTTACCATCATGTGGAGATACGAATGCTGTAATTGGGAAGAAAAGAAAAAAAACGTGAGAAAGACTGGTAAACAAGATGTGATGCCCAAGCAAGGATGGCTTTGCTGTACCCAATGATAATAAATACAATATAAAAATCTTTTTTTGTAATTTCAATAATGAATTCCAAAAACCAAAGTGAAAAGAATTACTCCTTGGAATCAATTGAATACATTTATCTACACAATCAGAATTCTAGTGGTTTGAATTTAACTGTTAAAACTAGTTTGTTTTTTTCCTTTTTCAGTTTCTATTTGGTGCTGATTTTATTTTTTTCTCTCTCTAGTGTGAAGGTCTTCAACAAGAGCTGGAATCCCTGAAAGAAAAACTGGAAGAGCTGACTTTGGACCATGATATCTTAGAGAATGAAATCAAAGCGAAAGGTACTTTTACTTTCACTTTTCACATAAAAATTTGGGGCAAAAATTTCTCTTCACCTGTTTAGCATGATTTCAAATTTGACCAGAAAGAACTTTGGAAATTTTTTGCTTAAAATATTTACAAAACTGCCATAAGAAACCCAGATCTTAATGGGAATAAAACATGGATTAATATTTGAGATTTTATATATGTGGTCTGCATTAAAGAAACCAAACTTTTAGCATGCTCTGACTGAAATATAATGTAGCAGTGACCTTGACCTTTTGTTAAAAAAAACTGCACCTGCACCAAGCCACGTTGGTTAGGTTTTGAGCTACACAAGCCACACGTTGAACAATAAAGAAGAGTGACGTGTTTGTGTGAAATTCTGTTTCAAATTAGGAAAAACTTTTTGGGAGACTTTGCTAATGTTGCAACAGGACTATAGGGAGGATTGTTGTGGTACTAGTGTTTTAAATCCGGAAGAACATCCACCAAAGACAATGTCAAATTTGGATGATATTTCATGTCGACGGAGTAAGATCACATTAAAAATAATGCATGCTGTGATTCATGGAAATCGTTACCTGACTGTCCGTAAAGTTTCCAAAGAGGTAGGAAACTGAAACTTTGCAACATGATTTTAAAAGAAAAAAAATAATGCTGCATCATGTTGCTGCAAAATTCGTGCCATGTCTGCTGACAGATGAATAAATACACGATGCATCATCAGTTTTTCTTTTAAAATAATGTTGCAGATTTCAGAAACTTCCTGTACAGTCTGGCAATGATTTCAACAAATCACAGCACTTCTGAAACCTTCCATGTTTAACTTGGGGAAAAAATGCCAAGTACACTAAACCCATATTCACTCTGGCATGTGTAACTCAAAAACTACCCACTGTGGCTTGATGCAGTTTTTTTATACAAAGGGCCAAGGTCACTGCTACAACATTTCAATCAAAGTTGCTAAAACATCTCATAGGCATTCTG
>VCCN01002490.1:138749-168405 GCA_006491835.1 Architeuthis dux
AACACTCTTTGTCTCTCCCTTTTTTTTTCCAAACACTCTTTGCCCCTTTTTTTCCAAACTCTCTCTCGATGTATTGTCTATTTCTGTTTCTTATTCTTTTGATATTATATATATTTATTATAGTTTTGTTGCAATTCTTGTTTGAATATTAAATCTTTACCCTTTTTTTTTTCTCTTTTCAGTTGGATGAAACTGTTTCCCTTGATTATTTTGAGAAAAGTCTGGGTTACTTCCAGGTGAGTCCCCCCCTCCTATTATTGTTTATTAAGTTATTTATCTCTCGTATTTACCTTAAAATCTGTCCTTTTTAGATATCTACTAATGCAGTGGTTCTCAATGAGAGGAGAATTACCCATCTAGGGGGGAATTTTAGGGTTTCAGTGGGGGAATTGGAACCACAGATTGGCAAGATTCAAATTGTTGGAATATTGATCATTTACACTGCTTATATAGAATGCAGCTTTTGATGTAGACAAACTTGGAGCAGGGGGAATGACAATTGACATACTAAAATATGGTAAAAAGGGTGCATAGGCAAGAAAAGGTTGAGAACCATTGTACTAATAAGATGGAGAGATGATAATGTATAGGTTAGACACTGGTATATGAAGCTGATGGTTTAGTTTCAGACCATACTGTCAGTAGACTTATTTAATATTTTTACTTGTAGTAGAAAAGTCGCTTTCAAATGGGAGGACTGTAGGGCACAATGTCTCTCTCACAGAACACCTCTTTGGCGGGAACCTCTTCCGCACAACACACTGTTTTCCTTCGAGTCTTTGCTTCCACGCCAACAACGTTCGTCAGACCGCAGCCAAAAGCGAATTGTTATCACTCCTCAAATCGGCCACTTATATTATGCCAAGGAGTGATTCAGGTGCCTGTATGTGAAGTGCCTGATGCAGCAAAACACGAGAGGGGAGCCTGGATGTTCCAACAGCACCGCCACACAATGTCTCTTCAGCTGTGGTTGGGCGGAGGGCTCAGATTCGATCTCGCAGTTCGTATCGCCAGCACATTACTCTTCGGAAATCTTAGAAAATCCCATTCAAATAAACACTAAGAAGGATAAATTTAGATATGAGTGTCAGTACATCATCAATGTGTGCATGATATTCATTGACCAATGGGCAAGCATAAACCGCCCCTGAAAATTTTAATCCTCTTGTGTCTTCAGTTCACTGTTATGCATTGCAAAAAGTAGACATCTTTTTCTGATGTTGTAAAAATAGTCAATTAAAAAATTGAGCAATGCATCAATTTGAAATTTTTGGTGAAATTGAACAAAATGGCTACCGCATCTTTTTTTATACTAACTGAAGTTTATGGGGAAGATTCGTTTAAGTGTGTTCGATTGGCACATGAGATTTTGTGAAAGAGAATGTCGAAGATTATGAACATTTTGGACGCACATGCACGTCAAGAACTGTCTCTTTATCGATGGAGAGAATTTTTGCAATCATTCTGTTGCTGAATTGTCAATAAATTCCGAACAATTTGTTCAATTTTTTAACCTTATCAGCGGTTTTTGATTAGTATCAGTTCCCTAACTGAACTATATCTGCCATTTCTTATTCAATTTCCTCCAAATGTTTTGGATTTTAAACCATTGGGATGTAACAATACTTATAATAAATATACTATTATTATTGAATGGCCTGTTACCAAAGATCCGTCTTTTTTTTAAATGACCAAAAGGTTAATTTTGACAGAATTTGAATCAAACAAGAAAAAGGAATCCTTTCCATGAGATTTTATTTCATCATGTATTTTTTGGTTTTTTTTGCAGCAATTGTATAGTGTGCATTTGTCAAGCGAAAAGGTGGACTGTACGTACTTGATGGCTGATCAAGTCCGTCTCGCTCTGGCCGCGTGTGATTGCATTCAAGTTGATATTTCCCGTCTGAAAATGCTCTTGCAGGTCAGATTTCTCTTATTTTGTTTATTTACTTTGCTTACAGTTTCTTTTCAATACTCTTATTACTTATGCTATTTGAAGTTGTGTTGTCAAAACTGATAGGTAAAAAAAAACATCCTTTCTGAAAATAATACTCTAATATTCTTGGTTTTTAGTTGTTTTTGAATTTTATGATTGAATAATTTCTTATTGTTTTATATAAGGTTTTTAAGAATGTCTTTTTCACACGGATAGTTTTTGTTAGAAAAACATGCATTCTAATTTAAATTATTTTTATTTTTAGCATATTTAGATTTACATGAAATTAAGTTTCTAAATTGTTATTTATTTTTGTTTGTTTCATTGTTTTGCTTCTTGTCTCTTTTCAGACTGGGGAAGAAAAAAGTGAATTTTCTATTTTGTTACGAGATTTGGAAACTTGTAATAATGACACGCGAATGTGTGCCAAAAAAGTAAGTGGATGGTTTTCTATAGTTTTAAGATTTACTATTTCTAAAATTAACCACTTGATAGTGGCTAATGGGATTATCTCAAGAGAAATTTCTTTGTTGTGGGTCCTACTCTGGTTGTGAATCGGATTGTGATTTATGACAATTCATAGATGGTGATGAAGCCAGTGAAAACAATGATTGTCCTGGAGCCGCTGACATATCTTTAGAGAAATTTCTTTGTTGTGGGTCCTATTCTGGTTGTTTGACAGTTCATAGATGGTGATGAAGGCAGTTAAAACAATGATTGTTCTGGAGCAGCTGACAAGAAATTTTGAGAGAAATTTCTTTGTTGTGGATCTTACTCTGATAGTAAATTGGATAGTGATTCATGACAATTTATAAATGCTGATAAAGGCATGATTGTCCTGAAGCAGCTGATGAGATATCTCCAGAGAAATTTCTTTATCCTGGGTTTTTCTTACTCTGGCAGTGAATCGAATAGTGATTCAAGACAATTAGTAGATGTTGGTAAAGGCGGTAAAAGCAACGATTGTTCTGAAGCAGCTGACGAGATATGAGGAGTTTCTTTGTTTTGGGTCTACTTAATCTATCTGGGAATCTGATAGTGATTCAAGACAATTCGTAGATAGTGATAAAGGCAGTGAAAGCAATGATTGTCCTGGATTAGCTCACAAGATATTTTGTTGATATGGCATCACACAAAAATAACCAGGTCCCAAGTGGTTAAAGAAATCAGGTTATGTTAAAAATGCTATAATCTTTTTCTGTAAACCCTTCATACTAATCTGTTTAAATTGAGATTTAATTATGTCTGTATTTTTTAATACTATCCTCTTTTTAAATAACGCTACCCACAACAGACCGTTTTAACACTGTTGCCTTGCAGTGTTTTAGGTTATTCATGTGTTCTGACATTTATATGCATCTATCTGGACTTTGCCCAGCCCTAAACGTTCATAATAGAAACTTTTTGCACACACACTCCCTTCAATGAGTAGGGAAAATCCCCCTCCCCCTAAATAGGCTTTTAGTGGGGGGATTCAATTTTCAATGTGAGTTTATCCTAAATTGATCCCTTATTTTTTTGTCTGGACGCATTCACAAGTTTTTTTTTAATGATGAATTTATGGTTCAAACCTTACTAGTAGCATTTTCATCAAGCTTTGTTTTTTGTTTTTTTGGCAGTGGGATTCAATTTACAATGTAAGTTTATGCTAAAGTGGTCCCTTAGTTTGTGTCTGGCAGCGTTCATGCTTGTTTTTCTAAAAATTCTGACTTTTAGGTAATGCAGTGGAAGGTGAAAGAAGTAACTTTTTCATTGATCACCCCTTTTTCCAATTTTTTTTATTGATGACCCCCAACTCTGCATGCTGCCTGAATACATTGGTCACGTACATGATGGTTTCTATTGAGTGACTAACCAGACTATTTTGCACTTTTATTTTTAGATCCGACGGCGTTTGCCACAGCAGGATGGTTCAACTACAGCTTCCCCCTTGATGTACGCTAAGGAGGTGAGTGGATTTACAGCCCGTTGTACCTATACTCATCCAACCAGAACAACTTTTAAAAAATTGCATTTTATTTTCGTAAGCTTATCATTTAATGATTATCTATAGTACTATAGCTGGGACTTGTTTTTAATACATAATTCGGTAATACCGGACAATTGGTATTAACAGACACTTTCTCCCTCTATTAGTCTGTTAATAAGGTTTACAGTAATTCCACATCTCAGAAATTATCAGAATCTTTTGATAAAACTATTTCCAAGTATGTGACCTTTCTATTGAATGCATTGTAACAGGAATGATTCTTGTCTTTTTGAATGCATTGTAACAGGAATGATTCTTGTCTTTCAGATTCAAAATCTTCTTCTAGACAGTGGAATGAACATTGTACGTGTGGCTAAGACCCTGCGGCATGTGGCCCTGGGAGCCATGGTTCAAGAGGCCGTCCTTACAAGTAAGTATCCAGCCATCTCTTATGGGAGGCAGTATCTATATCTATCATTGAATTTTCTCACCCGTATCAGGATATTTTTCTACAAATAGTTCATTCTTTTCCAAGTCAAGTTTGTCAAAAAATCTTTGTTGGATGACGTATCCAGAAACATTCGACCGTTCCATTCTATTTCAGCCAAAAATTGTTTCTTTATTTTGAAACTGGATTTTTCACCCCCATTTAAAAATTGTAAAACATTGGTTCCATTTTTTTTTTTTTACAAGCGCTTTTTTGAAAACATCATGAAGATGTACAAACAAACAATGCTAAATGCAATATGACCCATTTGGCTGTGAATGTGTCGAAGGTATATTGTTAAATTTTTGGGGAGCTTGTTTGATCATAAAAATTTGTCCATCCTAAATTTATTAGGACCAAATTTCAAAACAAAATTTGTATTTTTTTTGTTCACTATTTTTTGTTTTTTGTTGTATTCGTTTTTAGAGCGCTCTATATTATAATAGAGCTTATTTAGTCAATTTTTGTATATATGTTTTGTATCCTGCAGCTTACTGTTGTTAACTGCTCTTCAATGTGCTTCTATATAATTTTGACTAAGAAACAGCATTACAGTAATTATTACATTGTCTTTAAATTAAATCTGACTTTTTGTTTTTAATATCTAAAAACACATCAATTATATATGAGTAGTTTTTAAACTTGAGAATTGAAAAAAGGTTATTCAATATTAAATCTCTTATCTGAAAATCTAGCAATTAAAAAAACAAAATCACCAAGTTAGGTATTCTGCTAGCATGTACCACCACCCGTTTTAATGGTTAGTACACATTGTTGGCTAATCACTGTTTTTATTTTTTTAATATATATTTCTAAAATGAAGTTTTCTAAAACTGTGCTTGCCTGTAAAATTCCTAAAACTTTAGGGGTAAGGAATAATTGTTACATGTTCGGTACTTCCTTTCTATATTGTCTGTAAGTTGAGATGGGAGTATTGAAAAGTCAACCAACGACTTAACGTCAAGCTGTCTGAAGTCCAGGGATAAAAAAAATCTTCATTATTCCACTCTTTCTTTTAATATCAGTATCTTCTTTTTTGTAGTTTAATTTCAGGGAACCAAAGAACATATCTGCTGAATGTGACAGAAAGCAAAAAAAAAAAAAACAGACATGTAAAATAAGTGTGGAATAATTTAATATCACGTATACAGATGGCTTCTGTAATTTTTAAATGAGTTATTATTCCAAGAGTTGTTTAGACCAGTGGTCGGCTAACTTTTTGGGAGGCTGGCTGGATTAGAAATATTTTTGTCTTGCAGGCCAAAGTGAATGAAAAAAAATGAGGCTATAGAAACTGCTTTTTTAAAAAAAATTACTTTAATGTTTTATTAAACTATGACAACTATGAAATTCTTTTGGGACAAAATATTTTCAAATTGTGGTTCAAATTCAGCCGGTGTATTAATAGAACAAGAATATTTTTATCTAAAAAAACATTGATTCACTTGAGAATTTTGCTCTATTTTTCGATACTGAATTTTATTTTTTGCAAATGATAGATAATGAAAACAAGGACATTTTGTATGTAACGTTGTATATTCACCGAAGTTGGACTGGCAGATGAAATGAGGCTGTGGACCGGATTTGGCCCGCAGGCGGTAGTTTGCTGACCTCTGGTTTAGACTATTGATTTCATTCTTGTAGCTTTTGTTGTTACCACGTTTTGGCTGGTCTGTTCTAATCTATCTATTCCTTGTGTACAGTCCTTACGGGGAGGGGTTTCTCTTTTTTTCAAGTAGTGCCCACCGATACTTTAACCCCTTTTGAGATTCCTGGGACATATACATCCTAAAATTTCTATGACTGTTGGAATATATATATATGTCCCCTGTATCTCTTTTTAAAGTCTACAGGGACATTTCAATTCAGACATTTAGCACCTTAATATGTTAGTCTTGAAAGGGTTAAAACAGAATGACCATTTCTTTTTTTTTTGTAGTAGGCACTACTTGATAAAAAGAGACCTCCTCCTTCAAAATAGATTTGTACACCTGAGGAAGGCTCAAGAATCGATCAGCCAAAATGTAACAACAAAATGATTGAGGTCAAGGTAAAACTTGCGCTGATGGGTTTTTAATATGGTTAGCTATGAAATGGCTAAAATGCGGTTAGCTATGAAATGGCTAAAATGTGGTTGACTGCAAATTTCTTTTTTTCTGACACTGTTTGGATAAAAGTGGAAATAGCCATTTTTATTGCTAAACTTAACAGGATGTAGCCATTTTATAGGTAACCATATTTTAAACCCATCAGTGCAGGGTTAATCGAGGTTAATAGTATGAACAACTCTTGGAATTGCATTTAGCATTTTAAGTTTCTTGGACACGAGAATAGTAGAAGGCATGGTTTTGAAAAATTCCATTTTGAATATACAGAGGAAATCGCTTATTGTGATCATGTTGGGACAAGGTCTTTTAGATGATGATAATAATGATAATAACCAGTTGATAACCTTAACCAAAAGATATAAAAATTTTAACAATTTACATTCATTGTTATAAATTCATTTAGTGTGGAGAGATTTCCTAAGAATCGTGCACTTGGTGCTAAGTTTTTGCAATTTGGCATGACCATAACATTTACAAAAATCACTGTGTAGGCAAAATTCAATATGGCTACCACTGAAAAGCATCAATTTCATGTCTCCACTACTAGTAGCCCCAGAGTATTGTGTAAACCCACTAATTATATGTATTTTGTTATGAGAAATCCATTTCTGGCACTATTTTTGCTTTTCAAGTTCATTTTAAGGCTTTTTATTAAAATTATCATTGTTTAGGATTTGGATTTCATTTAATCTCTGTACAAACCCATATATTTTGATAAACAGACAGTTAAAGATACTTTAGGCTCAACTATACATATTACACATCTATGATAGGCTAGATCAGGCCTCTACATTATTGTTTGTGCAGCCTCCCTCATCTAAGCTTAGTCTAATTGTAATGTTACAGGCATTTGCCCTGCCTGTGTAAAAATAGAAATATGGAGAGACCAGTGAACTTGAAAGAGTCCAATTAGCCTGGAGGTGAGAAATATTCCCTTGATCTCATTGGTCATTCGAAGTTGGTGAGCATATGTGTTAAGCCAGACATATATTAGTTAACTTTCCATGTCGCCATGTTCTCAAAATGAAACGTTAATTCAATGATGTTGTGATTTGAAGTGTATGACCAAATGATTATATCAAGACAATGCTGAGAAGTTAACGTGAACTTCGGCTGGAAAGGAGAGATAACGTTCTAAGAAGAAAATCTTAATTTAAGATAAGTTCTTCTTATTCCTGTGTTATTCAAACTAGTATTCTACTTTCTGCAACTATTGTTTGATACCCTAAATTCTTGTAATATGTATAGTTAAGCCTAAAGTACCTTAACTATCTGTTTATCATAGTATATATGTTTTGTATAAAGATTTTCAAATCACAAACTAGGGTCATTTTAATAAAACAAAATACTGTAAGTCATTTCTGGCCATAAAATGAACTTGAAAAGTAAAAATAACACTAGAAATTGATTTCTCGTAACAAAATACATACAATTAGTGGTATTACACAATCTGGGGCTAACAGCGGTGGAAACATGAGATATACGCTTATCGATAGTAGACATATTGAATTTTGTCACCACAGGCCACCACCAAGTTTGCAGTGACCTTTGAAAATGAAATGGTCATATCTAACATAACAAATTGCAAAAACTTAGCACCAAGTGCACGACTGTCACTAAATATTCCTATCCAGCTAATAGTTATGTTATTAAATTCATTGTTATAAACAACTTTACATTATGAAAAATTAATGTATTATGGATAATTTTTATTTAATTTTAAATAAAATGTTTGAGACAGACTGATTTTGATAATATTATCCATGATTATAATAAATAGCTTCCTCTGTATTCGATATTTTGGTACTTTCTGCTTTTGTGGGTTGGGACAATTATGAAAAAAATCCCTTGCGAAATAATATACTGGTGTTACCTGAAACAATAACCGTGCAGAAAATAATTCCTTCATATTCATTAAATTTTCTTTCCTTTTCAACTTTTTACATAGGAAACAGTTATTTTTTTCATGTGGATTGGATTCAATTTTAAATTTAAACTTTAAACAAACTGACAATTTTGAACATTATTTTCAATTTCAGTGTTCTAGTTATATAAATATTAAAATTCTAAAACTTAAAATTTAAAAATTAACGTTTTTATTAAATTTTAAAATACTATGTCACATGACAGTGATGATTCAAAATCATAACAACTTTTGTTTTTGTAAATTGAAATAAAATAATTCAAATTAAATAAAAATTCTAGAAAAAAATATGAATTTAAAATCGGGAATGCTATGTCATTATTTTAATGACAGAATTCCTCGGCTTGGTTGTTTCGGTAACACTAGAATAATATTTTGCAAGTGATTTCTTTTTTTTTTGTGATTGTCCCAACCCACAAAATCAGAAGGTACCAATATTTTAATCATTTTTACCTTTGTTGCTGCTTTTCTTGTTTTTATCCTCATTACCGTTATTATTATTATTATTATTATTATTATTATTATTATTGCTTCTACGTGTATTGTCACCCACTTTATGCTCTTTGTTCTACACATTTTTCCGCTCAGGTTCAAGGGAAAAATCCCAAACGGATGGTAAACGAACGCTTTGTACTTTTTGTTTTAAATATACATATGTACTTTTATTTTATTTTTTGTCTTGCTACTCTCACTAGTCATTATTTTGTTTTTACTTGTATCTTCTTACACTCTCTAACTTGGTAGGACCAACAGGAGGGCTACAACTACGTAGCTAAGGGGAGATAATCATTGGCTATTTGACTGCGAGTAGATTTGAGTTGCTACTTGGCTTACAAAGGCCATAGCGGAAACAAGGCAGTCACTCCCACCCTCACATCAATGTCCTACTCTCTTCTGCGTTTCCCATTCTCTCCACCTCCTTCGCACCTCCACCACTATCTCTTTTCATTTTTTTTTTTTTCCAAAGTAACCCCTCGGTGTCATCGCTCCCATCCTCTGCCGTAATACTATTTTAGAGATCAATACTGTTGTTTAAGGGTTAGCTTAACCCATAAGAACTCAGACCCATTTCCACTCAAGTCTCTAGTTACGGGGACATGGGATCTCCCCCGTCCCTCTACCCCGCTCCCCTACTGAATTCGGCACTAAATGACTCACCAAGGGTCGATGTGTTGTTAAACAAAATAATCAATCAATCGGACCCATTTCTACTTGAAGGAACATTGTGGGATTCTGGGTAGGCAAATTGACAGTCATGTGACTGCACCAGGATGTTCATTAGATGTCACTTAGTACACTTCATGAATTGAAATCCAGGATAAAAAATATTATATAAGAGACTATGTAGATCATTTAAATTGTATGTGACACTGGTGTTACAGTGGGTTCTTATGGATTAATTCAATACCTCTGGCTACAAAGAACTGTTCCGGTTATTTAGAGGTCATGTACAGATAACTGGAAGTAGTATTATATACATAGATGTTGGCCATTTTCTGGATATTTTTTATTTTGGACCATTTTTAACCTCTTTTTGGTGGTTTTTGGCCATTTCTGGCAGTCAAACTAGTGCGATTCTTTTGAGTTGGCAACACTGAGCCTGACCCTTTACACATTGAATCAGCTTTGTGGTTGCCTTGGAAATCCTGATCATCCCCCACCCTCCTGCTAGATCAGTGGTTCCTAATTTAGGTAGTCCAGGGAGCGGGGTGGTGTGGAATAAGGCTAAAAATAAAAGTTGTGAATATTTTTGGTTTAAGGGTAGTGGGGATGTGTTTCTCACTAATAGACCCACAAATCGAAGAACTAGTAGCAAAAAACAGATCACATTGGTGTGTATATCCAATTATGATAGCAGAATTCTTATTTTTTTTTGTAATAAATTGGAATTTCAAATGATGTTCTAATTATTTTCGCTTGTTTTCTTTGAGTAACAAATACACAGCAGCAGCTGTACAATTATAATATTAAACTTTTTCTTATTATAAAGCAAAGTAAAATAATTATTTGGAATTATTCTTAGTTACAACTTAAATGGAAGGATGAAAACTAGTAATTTTATAGATAAAAGTGGCGAATGACTTTGGAAAGGTTGGGAACCACTGTGCTAGATTATCCCTTATTTTTATTTCAGTATATTTATTTGTTTACTCCCTGTGGAAGCCATTGAATGATATAAGGTTGGGAAAGGGTGGCTTTGCGATGACACACGGTTGGGAAAGAGTGGATTTGCGATGACCCAAGGTGCATGTTGTCTAATTTGTACGCTGTTGTCAACTGTAGCATGCCTTGTCCGTCTCCAGCTGACCATTCACCCCACTTCTCGCTGAATCATTTCATCTTTTACTTTAGACATTGACTGTCCATCACTTGACCGTTTTCTCTCGCTCTGTTTTAGCATGTTCACCTATGTCAGTTGTTTGCAAATGCCATCATTCTGACTGACTGACTGACCAACTGACTGACCAATTGACTGCCGTCAATATTAGAACTAGACTTTAAGAAGTGGACACTATTCCGAATAAATCAGTGAATAATAATAATGAACTCATTCTTTTTGTTATTTTTGTTGTTCCCATAACATTTCAGCCGATCCATTCTGCAGCCTTCTTCAGGTGTACTATCCGTATTCTAAGAGCGGGACTCTTTTTTCTCTCCAGTAGTGCCAAGTAAAGAATTGGCATTGGCTAAATGTGGATTTCAACTTGGTGTGGCTTTTGATGCTCAACAGGGACACAGTATGGAGTTTTTTGTTTAACAGACAAGTGTTACCACTAACAATTTTAAAAGATTTTGTTAGAAACTGTCAACATAGGTTTCTTCAGTTTTTAAGCCGCACCAAATTAGAGGGCTGAAATTTCAACATTTACTGTCTAAAAAAAAAAGTTTTTTTTTAAATTCCTCACTAAAATAGGATTTTTTTTTTGGGGGGGGGTCAATTTAATATGTAGGTTTATGCTAAATTGGTCCCTAGTTTGTGTTCATTCTTTGTTTTTGTTTTTTAAATCATACTTTTTAGTCTCCAACAAAAAGAGAGTAACTTATTCATTGATCACCCCTTTTTCCAAATTTTAATTGATCACGCCCAACAAGGTATGCTGCCAAAAGATGTTGGTCATGTGACAGTTTCTATTGAGTGACTAACAAGACCTGTTTGCTACTGTTTTTCATGTGGCAGTACCAGAAAGAGTCCCTCTCTTTACATACAGTACACCAAACATAGGAACAACAAAAATGACAAAAAAATGAGTTCAATTGTCGGACAAACTCTGAGAATTCGACTCTTTGATTGGTTGCTTAGATTACTCGACTTTTCTTGATTGTTGTCCACAGTGTACTTTAATTTTTATTTATTTCTGGATATTGCATTTTTTGGTAAAGATCTACATCCTTTAACCAAGTCGAAAAAAATAGAAACAATTTTCTTTTGCCAGTAAGTTTTTGTGCTTCCTGGGATTTATTTTTCAGAAAAAACATGTTTTAAGGTTTTTATGAGTGGTTTCTATTTACAATGTAAATGTATTGTAAACGGGACTGTTACTTTCAGTCCATTTGTATGGAAGTGAGGCTTCGAAGCATGTTGTTATTTTCCTTGTGAAGGTTAACTCGGTTACTTTGATATTTTAATGACGATTTTTCTGTGCTTTCATTAAAATATCAAAGTAATCGTATACTTCGAAGCCTCACTTCTGTACAACGGATGGAAAGTAACGGCCCCGTTTATGATACAGTTATATTGTAAATAGAAGCTCCATCATAAAACCTTAAACATTTTTTCTGAAAAATAAAAAAATCCCAGGAAGATTTTTAGGGTCTAACGGATTAAAAGCACAAAAAAATTACTGGCAAAAAAAAAATTGTTTCTCTTTTTTTTTTCGACTTGGATAACGGATGATGATCTTTGACCTTTTTTCTCCCTCCCCACCAGGATGACATTTTGTTGGCCATTGAATAATTTGTCAGCTTAATGAATACAATTGCCCAGTATTATTTTTGATAATGATCCTAGATTTAGTATGGCTCTCATACTAAGAACGTGCCCAAGAGAGGATCATGCTTAACATCACCTGGAGAAATCACAAGACAGCACAGTATATCAGAAAAAAAACAGGGGTCAGAGATATCATAGAATCCATTAGATAACTCAAATGGCAATGGGCTGGTCATGTTGCAAGAATGTCAGACAAACGCTGGACATCACGACTCAGAAGATATTGGCAACGAGACGCCTGTGATAGAGAGATCTGGTGAATATTGGGGAAGGTCTATATCTAACGACGGACATTAAAAGGCTGATGATGGTGAAAAGATTTTCTATAGGGGATAATTTGAAGTTTTTAAGGTCACAGCAAAAAATTCCTCCTCACCCTTTTTTTATTTTCAATTTTATTTTTTGTAATAAGATTTTTAATGTTCCAGTCTATAAAACGATTCTATTGGTAAAGTGTAGTCTGAAATGAAGTTTCATATTGGTTTATTCACTAAAGTGATTTTGAGTTCAATTTTTCTTCTTTTTCATTTGTCCACTTCATTTGTGTTCTTTCTTTTTTTTCATTACAACTTTCTTATGGAGAAGAACATTTCTTTGACATTTTACATTTTTTTATCATTGAAACATTTTTTGACATTTTAAGTTTTAATTTTAAAAAAATCTTCAAAAAATGACAGTCAGTGTTTCTTTGTTGAATCCTGTAATCATATTTAAGTTTATTTTTTATTTTTCCATGTCATCTCTCTCTCTCATCTTTGTTCACTCATCCAAAAGTACCCTTGCTGGATGACCAACCAATACACCTTGACCAGTTGCATGTCCCCTGCAGCCATCTTGTTATCACTTCTAACATTGTAGCTTAGAAGATTTTTTTATAATTTTTAATTTTTCTTTTTTTCCTTTCTTTAAAAATAAAAAAATTGAACTGTCTTTTTGAGCATGATAGTTCTGTGTTTGGACATTGACCTGTGCTTTGCCTTACATAAATGACACCTCTCATTCTCAATCATTAAAGCAAAGGATAGAAACTACTAGAACTTTGAGAAGAGTCATTACACCGTGCAACACAATTTTTGTTCCTTTATAGTGTCAGTTTCTAATTGCTTATGTGTAAAAGTCTGCTCTGATAGTGTAATGGTTAGCACGTCTGTCTCACACACAGAAGGTCCCCAGTTCAATTCCCCGTATGAAGAGTGTGGAAAACCCTTCATGAATAGAGTAGACTCTAAGCAGTGTGATTAGGGTGGAGGTATCCCTTCGATGGACTTGCATCCTGCCAAAGGGGGTGGTCATAAAAACTTGTAGGAATAATGTCCTGGTCTCGAATAGACTTGAAAGGATCACTAAGATGACACATACAACAGAAACCGGGTCTTCGTCACCAGGCTCCATACTCCATTGGGAGTTGTCTCTCAAGAAACGGTTCTGTGTAAAAAGTATAGAAAATGGCTTATTCCCTTCAAACTCTGCTTTTGTGACCAGGATAGTGATATTCATATGTTATTGTTTTTCTTACTTTATGTAATTAGAAATATGCAAATTCAACACATTCCAATTGGAAATAAGTAGATTTTATCACAAAGCAAAGTTTGTAGGAAATAATTGACATCTCCTATACTTTTTTGGACATAATTGATTAGAAAATAACACTTACTGGGATCTACCGTAAGATCGCCCAGAGCGGTAAAATGGAAAAACAGCTGAATTTGGGTGGAAAAAATGGACCAAATAATAGCCCAGGGCCATTATTTAAAGGCCATCACAACTGCTAAATTGAGCATAACAAAACTCACATGTTTTTATTCACTTCACTATCAGTTGGCAACTCATTCTAATCGTATTTGGTACTACATTGGACAGTATTTTCTTTTTAAGTTGCTATGAAAGCTGAATATATATATTTTTTTTTCCCCCTCTACGTACATACATATATGGACAGTGCATTGGTGAGGGGGGATTGAGAAAGGTATATTGCAGGGTGGCGGTGGGTTTTTTTCGGAATGGGGAAGGCAGAACGGGAGATTTGTCATACACTATGGGGAGTATTTAGAAATGTGTAGACGGTTACGAGAAATGAACAGATACGAGAAATCAAAGTTTCCACAGACTATATATATAGGGTGTCCCTAAAGTCTGGACACATAGGCAAAATTTTATTTAATTGAAATATTAATAAATAACATCTTCAATGTGTTTTCCACCATTTGTGATGCAAAGTTCAATCTGTAGGGCAAACAAAATATAGTTATAGTGATATTCCCTATGTGTCCAGACTTTAGGGATACCCTGTATACTAAATACAGTCTATATTATATAGACTGTATTTAGTTTCTCAATCCCCCCTTTTTTCTATATTATATAGACTGTATTTAGTACCTGCAAACACAAAAATAATTTAATTTTTGGAATAAATAAATAATATAACTTGTTTGTTTTCAAACTCATTCAGCAATAGTGAAGAAGTATCAAGCGAATTAATTTCTTTGAAGCAACTTTTTGTTCATACAACAAATTGGCAGATATTTCGGACTTGATGACTCATTTTTTTTTTTTAATACTAAAGTGCACTAAAACATAGATGCTTTCAAATTTTCATCTACAACAACTTGACCCACAAATAACCGCCCACCTAAAATAACCACCTATGGGCAATCTATCAAGTGGGCGATCTTACGGTAGATCCCGGTATTACCCAGGAACAGAGAAAAAGTAAAAAATATGTTGCACAGTGTTATCATTCCAAGAGTTGTTCAGACTGTTGATTTTATACTTTTTATTGCTTTTGTTATCAGGTTATTCGGATCATAATACAGAAGAAGCCGCTTATTTTGGACGGCGTTTTTTCTGATAACAATAACTGGCTGATAACATTAACTATTAAATTCATGGACTGCTTGTAACTGCTTGTGTTGACAGTGGAATCTTCAATGAATAGAAAAATTTTCTTTTAAATTCACCTAATGGTCAAAGGGGAGTAATTTCAATCAGGAGTTTATTTCCTTTGATAATGACATTCATTTTTTTTATAAATTTAAAAGTTAAGTCTGAATATAAAAATTGGAACAATTTACATTTTTTTATAAATTTACATTCATTGTCATAAAAAATTAATTTTTTAATTCAATGTAAATTTTAAATGTTTAGAACCAACTGATTTTGATAACAATAACCGTTTGATAACATTATCTGTGATTATAATAAACTACCATTTTTTTCTGTTGTCTACCATTTTCTGGTTTGCACTACTGAGGGGGGAAAAAAGAGACCCGCTCCATTTCCATATGGATTGCATACCTGAAGAAGGCTGTAGAATGTATCAGCCAAACAGTTGTGATAACAATAAAATCAACAAAAAGAATGAGATTAATAACCTGAACAACTATTAGAAAGAAAAGAATGTTATTGACCAATCAGCAGCCAGTCTATAAAATGTCTTAATTGTTCTGAGTAACAATGGATTATTGAATTGTTCATAACTTTGAGAAGAATCATTAACATATCAACTTTTGTTTGAACAATCTAATCTCTTCTCCTTCCAATCTTTGTTGACCCAATGTTTTGGCCAATTCATTCTACAGCCTTTTTCAGGTGTAATATCAATAAGGAAAGATTGTTTTTATCGGTTTCTTTCTCATTTAAATATTCTGTTTGATACCGTTTTTACTGGAGAAAGAAACCGATAAAAGAGACTCTTTACTTAAGGATATTACATTTTACACCTGAAGAAGGCCGTAGAATGAATTGGACGAAACCTTGTCAACAACAAAGATGGGAAGAAGAGATTAGATTGTCTGAACAAAAGTTGGAATGAATTATTGCCTTTAATATCATCTAGATTTTCTTTTTCAATAAGATTAGGATATTTAGGTGTATATTATTAATATACTGTATATTTCGGCAGATAAGTTGAAGAATCCAAAAAACACCCCCCCAGAATCCTATATATGAAATTCAGACTGAAATTGGGGTCTTGTCTTATCTGAAGGTTGCCTTATCTGCTGAAATATACATTATATCTTAAAATCCTTATCTGATTGAAAATGAAAATCCTCTGTTACCCAGGTCAGCCATACTGTCTGAACACTCCTCTGAAGGGGCGGAAGACCCCTACAGAAGGCTTGGGCATCTGCCTGGGAAATGGAAACTCCAACAAAAAAACCTACAACCTGAGGACGTTGCTCCCATCATCCAATCTCAGTGGACCATGGCATGCAGACCATGGGTTTAAAGTATGGGGTTGGTCAGGAGCACGCCGCACTTCACCTTGAAACATCATTAGCACAGGCCTGAGGGGTAATCCATGCACCTGCCTTGCAGGTCCACCGTAGGGCCTGGAATGGACATGCCAAACCCTTCCAAATCTTTGTTCACTTGATAAACTAAAATGATATATTTGATTGCAGCTGATTTCCCATGTGCTAATGCCATTGGAAAAAGCATGAATCCAACTGTCCCTGCACTGTCCCATTGCCAGTCATTTAGATTCTGGTTTTGGCCGTGGAATACTAAAATCTATGACTGGTTTCTACTTATTTTTCTTTTTCAAAACCTTTCCTTAAAAATATTCCTAAGATGGCAGGGTGTTAGCCAGGAATTTGATTTCCCCATCATTTTTATAGGATTGGGAAGTTTTTGAGGTCTGTAATTTTGTATTTATATGTGTATTTATTTTGTATTTTAAAAAACCCGAAAATGGCCAGAAAACTCAAAAATGGCCAGAAAACTCAAAAATGGCCATAAACCATCAACATGGCAAAAAGACTCTAAAAATGATCAAAAACATGCCCAGCTTAATTGGGAAATTGGAATTAGGTTTCTATTGGGAATTAGCCGTTAAATGGCTGGTGAGAATGCTGGCTAACACCCTGGATGGTTAAAAACAAAACAAAAAAAGAAACTATAAGGTAGAGCCAATAGATTCATCTTGATTCATGCCATTTACTAACTCTTTAGCTTTTGCTATTTGGGTGCCAAAGGACACCATAAGCCACTTTCTTTGCAATTGTAGTATTTCTGTGATGGCTACTAACCCTGATTTGTACAAAAACAGCTCCAGGCTTCATGTGTGACTAACAAAATCAGTTACTCACCTTCTTTGTAGCTTTTTGTTACGTTCAAAAGGTGCTGTGCCTGATCAAGATGGTTTTTTTTGTTGTTTTTTTTAAGCCTTGCTGGAAATTGCTATTATTCAAGTAGATGTAGTCGAATGATACAATGCAACAGGATAGGATTGGACAAAGCAATGAGGTTAAAACTAGTCATTTTTCACTGTTTATTTATTATTTTATTATGCCTTTTTGGTCATCTCCAATTATATACAATATTTACAAATCAACTTTAAAATAAATGTAAAATTCATAACACATTCAAATGTACATAACTATAAACAATATTTACAATTTAACACAATTCACAGATCAGACTCTTGAAAATTTAATCAGACAGTTCCCAAAACTGTCCTTGTAAGCTCATGCTCTTTCCATAATTTCTATACTTAGCTGAATTATTTTTAAAACTACACTAGTGCTATTTTTAACATGACTAGGCAACTTATTCCAAAAATATATTACTCTATTAGAAAAAAATCTAATTGTTTAGTTTTTGAAATCTGTCTTGTCAATAGATTTCCAGTTTGAGGAGAGATATTAAAAAAATGGTGTCATATTTAGAAATTCCATTAATTATTTTGATAATCTGTTGAATTGAGACAAGTCTTTTCATGATATAAATAAATAAATATACTGTGCACTGATACTAAACTCAAGTTCTCATTAGTAAATTTTCTAGCATTTTCTAGCATATTTACTTTCTGTTAGTAACTGAAAAAAATAAAGTTGCTACCAGATAGTTCAAAATTAACTCACTGCCATAGATCGACAGCCTGAGTCGAAGATGATGGAAAATAGTCAAAATATTAATAATGGTTTACAATACTTCATCTAATAAAAATAAATAGTACAAAATTATATTTCATTAGAAGTAACAAAAAAAAGGATTTATATTATAGAAACAATGAAATACTGTCTATTATTTAAATAACCTCCCCAAATGTAGTAAATATTTAAAATGCCTGTGATTAGTGGATACATAGTAGACAGCAACAACTACAAAAACTCATATATTTACAACATATATAATTATGGCACACGTGTCACAAAATATAATGTTATAAATATATATGGGTATTTGTAGTTGTTTCTGTCTATGTATCTGCTAATCATGAGCATATTAAATATTTACTACATTTTATTTTATTATTTTATAATAGAATTCCTTGACTATCTTATTCTTAACTAGCTCCAGTCGTGACCCATGCATTCTTATAACATCCTTTCACCATAAGAATTTGTTCTTCGTCTTTCAATCTATTTTTCTTTCCATTTACCATAACATCGCAATTACTCTGTGGACTTTAGCTATTTAAAACCCGGTGAAGTGATATATGTACAATTTTTTCCCTTAAATATTTACTACATTATATATATATATTTTATGACACACGTGTGATAAAATATATATGTTGTAAATATATATATATATTTGTTTGTCTATGTATCTGCTAATCACAGGCATTTTAAAATTCTGTACCACCAAAAGACTTTTAAATATTTAATGTTTGAAGTGATTTGAATTTTGTTGGTCACTTATTTCGACCCATTTGTTCTTGTCCAATCTTGTCCAGTTATTTTTTTATTTTTTTGTTTATTTTTTTAAAAAAAATTTTAAGGTGAAAGATATTTTCTTTTTAAAAAATGTTGAAATAATTAGAAATAACAATTTTATAAATTATTTTCTGTAAGAAATCTCATTTTATTTATTTAAATAACTCTATATTGAGTAAGATTTCTCCTTTCTCTGAAGACTTTATCAATATAATTTAATTACTGGTGTCAATTGCCAAAAATTGAAATTATTAAGTTAAGATGTTGAAAATGGCCTAAACAGCCGTAACATGTACATCTGCATTGCATACACCAATACACAAGGTGAATCTACATTCATAAATGTTAATTTTAGAATAAAAAGTCTTAGAATTTTAATATTTTATAAAGTCTAGAACACTGAAATTGAAAATATTTTTCAATATTTTTCATTTTCATAGTTTATTGAAATTATATTTTCATTTTTTTATTTTTTAAAATTTTTTTATAATGATTGTCTCAAATATCCAGGTTAATAAAAATGGACTCCTCTCTTCTTTCATTAGAGAATGATATATAAAGTTGTCTTACAATTTCCACACCCGCCTCTTTATATATTCTTTCTTTCTTTCAATTTTCTCATTCTCCCTCTTTATAGTTTGTTTCCTTCTTTCTTTATTTTAGTTTTTAATCTTCCCCTTATATATTTTCTTCCCTTCCTTCTTTCTTCCTCATCTACATGTCACCCTGTGCTTCCCCATTGCCAGATATCTTGATAAAATGTCTCATCACTAGCCTGCCACATTGGTTGCTAAACAAGAGTGTGGATAAGCGAGCACTTTGGCAAACCACTCTCCCATAATTACCTCACCTGCCCAAGCAGTAGCATAAAAAAAGCTATTACCCTCATAATCAACCATGACAGTTTCTAATCAAATTCACAAGATATTGAGAGTTGCTGCAAGATTTGTACAATGTAAGGTCAAATCTCTTCACATTTCTAAGCGAGTGTCCGTCCGATTGTTGATAGTAAAATCCTGGAACGTGTGACAATTTAGCCTGCACACTTTAAATTCTGGATTCTCTCTCTCTCTCTCTCTCTCTCTCTGTTCCGTTATTTGCTGGCCAGCAGAGATAATGTCCTTCCGTCCATAAAAATCTCTTGTCTACATTATGCCCTCCCTACCCCATCTCTAAATGCTTTATTGGCCACTTTGAGCCGCAAGAACTACCACCAACGGTGCATATATGCCTGTATTATTTTATAGTTATTGCCTTGACAACCTGCCCTGGTTGAGGTATACTTGTTTGTCCCTCCTATCAAATATAGATTTGTTTAAATATCCTGCCTATGATACCATACCAAATGAGACAGAAAGATGGCTTTTTCAGCACTTCACGAATGGATATTACCCAATGTATAACTCTATTCAATATATATAAATAATTGTGTCCGAATATTGCCTGTATTTTCTGGTTTCGGTGTGGTAGTATCTGCAAGGCTCTATAAAGATATTACATGAAGTAATGCAGACACTTGGCCCTCTGTCCGTACACTTGTCCATTGAGTGCCTCTAGAGACCCTTCCATCTTGGCTGTTGGATGCTGCTGCTGCTGCTCCCCTACCCAGTAGTACAGTGTAAGCACCACAGATAAATAAATAAACAAATAATCAAAAATAAACTATGAAAAATATTGAAAATTATTTTCAATTTCAGTGTTCTAGACGTTATAAATATTAATTCAATTAAATTTTGTGGAAGAGTGGATCATGGGGTAAGGAAGAAGTGATTCAATTTTGGTTAAATCCAGGTATATTCTTCCATTTTTTTTTCTTTCTTTTTTTTTTCTTCTTTTCCATACATTTATGTAAAAAAAATGTTATTGACAAGTTGCACTTTCTTCTTACTCTTCTTTAATAGGCCTTATATTTTTACTGCAATTGATTGCACATGTTTTCAACCACTTTTGTCCAGTGGGGACTTAAGTATTGTTGTTCCCGAGAAAGGGCACTTCTATAAATGCATTTATTATCATTAATTGCTCATGTCTGTCCACACGATATCTCCAAAAGATTTCAATGAAATTTTGTGGAAGGGTGGGCCATGAGCTAAGAAAAGTGATTAATTTTGGGGTCGATCAATGCATTTGTTTCCGATTGAGATATTTTTTATTATTCTGCATGAAAAGAGGTTAAAAACGAACAGTAAATAAAAATGATAAATTTAAATTTCAAGGGAAGTGACTCAATATTTGTACATGTTGCAACAATTGTTCTCTCCACTGTTTTTCAATATTTTATTTTCATTCAGTTTTTATTTAGTGTACAACATGGCAGAAGTATGCGCTCTCCGAGTGCTTTCTAGTTTCTTGTGAGTCTTTGTTTTATAAAAAAGGGAAGAATTGGCTTTTGACACAGTAAAAGAAAATTTGTTGGTAAAAGATTTTCATAAACAAAATTCATAAAAACTTTCAGCATTTAAATTGTAATTCGTATTTCAAGAAGATAAATATTTTTTCTAATGTAAATGTCACAGCTTTAATTTCCAATTTCTACCAACTGTTTTTTAAGTATATCTATTGTGACACAATCCATGTATTGACCTGATTTTTTTGTTCCTTTGTGATAAGCAGATAACGAAGGTGTGAAGCCGAAACAAATGGAAGAATTAGCCTATGAAGGAACGGACAAAGTTTATGGCAAAGAAGACAGTGGTCCGTATGAGTGTCTACGGTAAGAATAAAAACATTGTTCTGAATTTCTGAGATGAGGAATTATCATTCACTGAGTGTCCTCATCTTAGTTGTTATTGTCATAAAGTTTCGGCTGTTGTACTCTCTGGCCTTCTTCAGGTTGTACTCTGTAACCTTTTGGGAAGGATGAATTGACTAGGAATAATAATCGACACAATATCCGCGCCCCTCCTCCTGGCATGGACAATGGAATGAGTACAATCTACACCCAAGGATTAATAAAGGGTTCAGAATGTAGTGTGTGTGCATATATACAGAATGTAGTGTGTGTGTGTGTGTGTGTGTGCATATATACAGAATGTAGTGTGTGTGTGTGCATATATACAGAATATAGTGTGTGTGTGTGTGCATATATACAGAATGTAGTGTGTGTGTGTGCATATATACAGAATGTAGTGTGTGTGTGCATATATATAGAATGTAGTGTGTGTGTGTGCATATATACAGAATGTAGTGTGTGTGTGCATATATGCAGAATGTAGTGTGTATACAGAATGTTTGAAAATATACTGTATATATGCAAATATTACAGTACATCCAACGCACTGGTATTAAAACTACCGTAGCTCAATATGGACGCTTATAGGGCTTGGATTACCCTGATGATTGAAGTAAAAAAAAAATGATTTCTAGGATTCAGGATGAAAAAGAAATGATACTCCAGATCCATGATCCAAAATGGTCTCAAGCCCAAGGTGTAGTCATTGAAATCTTTAGCTATGATTGAAAATTCTTTTCTTTTTCTAGAATTGACTAAGCTTTTACTCCAACTCTGTTATGTACTAATTTTGTAATCTCTATCTTTTATTTAACCCCCCCCCCCACCTCAAAAAAGACGACAAATGTGTCTACCAGATCTTGTACTGTGTCGCCCATTATAGCATAGTTAGTGATATAAGGCGGGTGGGTAGTGGACCCCAACATTTTGACCTATATTATAGCCCACTCATTCAGAATTTCCCATTAAGCCTGATATTTCGGGCTGTGTGCTATTCTACTATAGCTGTCTCACATTATAACCGAGCTGCGATAATTGCAGGTTGGGTATGGCAGCGATATTAAATTGTAAAAATAAAATGAAATAGACAAAAACATTTCAGTAGTCAATGAACAAAACTTTTAAAATTAATTTTTCTCCCTTTTCCCCTCAGGAGCTCAGGTACAGGGTAAGTGAAGACACAGTAACTAAGGGTTCAAAGTCATTGATGCAAATATGTAAATATTTTGTTTTTAGATAATGAAATTTTATATACCTTATAATATATTGTAGTTATTTTGGTATTATTTAATAAAAAATACAAACCTTAAAGAATGCCTCTGTTTATTTGTGTAGTATAAAGTCAACTTACATCCGTCTGTCTCCCGCTGGTGGCCATATTGGAAGTTGAAGGCGTGAAAGGTGAGGCCAGGGGAGTAAATCCTGGTTCGAAACCGGAAAGAAAAACCGGGCTAACTAGGTTTATTAGGCTAGCGACTGACTTGCAAGGCATTGGTTAGTTTTTTTGAGTACTTCCACATTGTGCACGCGAGGAATACATTACAGCACAATGTCAGAAGGAGTAAGCGAGTTTGCCATTTGCCAAGTTTACTTGCAATCCTACCACGGATGGTGTTTGCATCATTGAACTTATGGTTCTTGTTATTAGATGCATTGTCTACCATTTTTAATGAAATCCATAATTAGATATTAAAAAAATACACTGAGTCAACCATTATTAATATTTTGACTAGTATTTTCTTTCCTCCAAAATTTTTTAGTTACTTTTTATTAAATTCTTTTTCTTTTCTAGAATTGATTGGGGTTATTTACTAATTTTGTAATTCATATCTTATTTAAAATTCCCCTCCTCCAAAAAACAAACACAAAAACAACAATCTATAATCCCCCTTATATATATTATAAAAATAAATAAAAACTTTGGATGTGAGAAAATGTAAATTTGTGACCCTTTTTTTTCTTTTTCTTTTTTTTCCCTTTCAGCTTGTCATTTGGTACCGTTGTTGGTACCATGAACAAAGTGGCCAATGCAATGGAAAATGGTGAATATGATTTTGATGGAACCCATGATAAACAGGTAAGCAATCACCATTCCAGGAAATCCTCAAAGACTTCTCTTGTTTTAATATCAATCCAACACTCAGTAATTCTTATTCCTATTTATTTTTTACATGCATTCTCACATCTTGGTTGTTCGGTCCAAACCATCAGGTGAAACATCCTCATCTTCCTCTTCCCACTCCTCCTCCACCCACTACTACTATTATCACTATCACAACAAATATCAATTTTCTCAGCTGTATCATGTTGGATTAATATGAAATTTGGTCCAGACCTTTGGGTGAACTATTCTCATCTTCCTCTTCCCATCACTACCACAACTAGTAATGCTAAATATCAATTTTCTCAGCCATATCATGTTGGATTCATATGGAACTTGGTCCAGACCTTCGGGTGAATCATCATCATCTATTTTCTCTTCCACCTCCTCCTCCTCCTACCACGGATGGTGGACGCATCATTGAACTTATGGTTCTTGTTATTAGATGAAGCATTGTCTACCATTTTTAATGTAATCTGGAGCTAGATATTAAAAAATGATCTATTACTTCCTAGTAATAGATCATTTTTTAATATCTAGCTCCAGAGTACGGAGTCATCATTATTCATTTTTTGACTAGTATTTTCTTTCATCTAAAACTTTTTAGTTACTTTTTATGGGAACTTGCATCAGTCTATAGCAGTGAGTAGTAAAGAGCAATTAGAAAGCAACTAAAAAATTCAAGATGAAAGAAAATACTAGTCAAAAAATGAATAATGGTTGTCTCAGTAATTCTTCCAAGTAACAGATCATTTTTTAAATATTTTGTTACTGATTTCATTGTCATGGAAAATAAATAGTGTAAAGAGTTTTTCCTTTTTCCTCCATGTAAGTCTTTTTGTAAACTCCATGCTTCCCTTCCCACCTCAACTGTGTACAGAGATACCTCAAGTTGTCCTCCTGACCCACATCTGGGCTCACTGATACTCCTACCCTTTCTCTTTACCAACAACTGACACTGGCTTTCTGTTTTTCCAGTTCACTATATTATCTCAACATGTGACGGATTGCACTTGCTACTTGCCGGAATATCAAATTGGGCGGATATCCGGCACCGGATTCACAAAAGATTATCACTGCCGCCATGTGAATCCAGCACCGGATATCCGATCGGATTGATATTCGGGTATATCATTACTTGCTACAGTTTTCTGCACTGCAAAAGAGCCTCTGAAGACACTGATTGAAACATGGCAAAATGCATCAAGCCTAAGCCTTATCTTTATGATAATAAAAATTTTAATACACCTTCTTCCTTTAACTCGGATTACCTTACATCCACACAACAAACTCTGATGCCCCCTCTCTCTCCTTCTCGGATATTCCACTCTCTCCTTGCTCTGTTGCGCCCTCTTTTATCACAAAACCCTCGGCCAGACCCATGGAAGAGGGTCCCTTCTGCCCATGTTAGAGATAAGATTAGAGATAAGAAAAAGTATAGAAAAACTTTGTTTTTGTGATCAGAACATTGATATTTTGTAATTTACCTTCTTTGCCTCACACAGCTTATAGAAGGTACTTAAACACCAATACCAAATACCATTGCTTTAATGTTTTTATGATTTCTTTTTCTTTATCTAATTGCTTGTGTTTTGTTCTTCTTTTTAGACGCAGGCTCCAATCTACGAGCGGGCCAATATTGTCAAGTCTCGTATTGCAGATATAGAATCGATGAAGAATAAACTGGACAAGAAGGAAGATGACATCAAAGATCTGAAGATGCAACTGAAACTCAAGGTTCGTTCTTTACAGTCCTTCATCGTTTCGTTTGCAATTCGATTTTTTAGACAATTCTGTTCATTTATCAATGCAAAAATCAATGCCAAGTGTTGTTGTAACAAAAAACAGTGCTACTTTTTAAAACCTTTTTTGTTCCTGTTAAAACAAGACTAACCAAAGACTGGTGTGATATACATAAATATACATACAACTTCTGCAGGCCTGCCATGGCTTGTAAAGTAAAATGCGGGAGATAATAATCGTCTGTATGAGGTACACAAGTAAATCAGTTGGGGGTCTGGGGCCACTGAGCAACTCAGTTACCTGATACTTTTGTTCAATATATTTTTCCTTGATTAAGTACCTAATCATTACACGTTTTTATCTATATAAGCAATTTACTTTTTCTGTTCTTTGAATATAAGTTTTTCAAAATTGGCCCGACCCTACCTCATACTGGAGAAAACAGGTTTCAACAAAAATCATGTGGGAGTACTACGCAAAATATCTGGCAGGTCTGCTTCTGATTAACAAAGACCACCAAATCACTGTGGTCCAGGAACAGCAGATACAGATGTATCACAAAACCCTCAGCCAGGCCCATGACCCATGGAAGAGGGTCCCTTCTGTCCATGTTAGAGATAAGAAAAAGTATAGAAAAACTTTGCTTTTGTGATCAGAACATTGATATTTTGTAATTTACCTACTTTGCCTCACACAGCTTATGGAAGGTACTTGAAGGCTGCACACTCCTTATCTAGAGCTTTGACAAATTGTTTCATGAGGCCTTATTTTGTGAGCAGTGGAGGCATCAACACCCTCCAGGGGACAAACAGCGGGCACAAACTAGTGACCAATTTAGCATAAACTTACATTGCATATTGAACCCCTCTAAAATACTATTATGGTGGGGAAATTTTCAAAAAAACAAAACATTTTCCCTACTCATTAAGGGGAGTGTGTGTGCAAAATTTCAAGTTTCTACTATGAGCGGTTAGGGCTTGGTGAAGTCCGGAGACATAGATAGATACATACAAATGTCAGAACCTAAACCCAGCAATAAACCAGTGTTGTGGGTAGCAGTGATTAATAAGATTTTCTGGCTCCCATGTGTTGTTGTTCATTCCCACATAGAGATTAGTTGTCCTGCCTTTGGTAGTGTGCCAAGGTGTCCCTGCTGTCCCAAAGGCAAAGATAGCAGGGAAACTTGGTAAAATCACCTTGGAGACTGATCAGGAATGCCATCATTTTTAAATCTCCCAGCTGTACTCATTATACTTCAAGACGTCAAGCAAGGTCTTGTATTACAGGTGAAATGGGGTGCCTAGAATTTGTCTTGATCCCCGATAAGCATTAATACTTTGATGATTAAACCATTCTAATTTGCTAATGTTATCTGCATTATTGCTAATGTTAAATTATGCTTGGTAATTATCTCTGCTCATCATCAGGTGACATGAATATAAGATGTTGATTGTTTTGTGTTTGTAGCAAGAGACGCTGAGCCAACATCAGTTGAAGGTGAAAGTGGCCGAGAAAAAACTGGAAACAGCCACGAAAGATAATGAAGATGAGACCAACAAACTGAAGCAACAAGTTGAGGATCTACAGGCTCAATTGGAGAAGGAACAAAAGTATGTACAGACATATATTGCACAGAGATTTGTCTGTCATTTAGATGCCTCTGTTTTGTCCACTCTGATGCCCCCTCTCCTCTTTCTCTGATGCCCCTCCCTATCCTCTTTCTCTGATGCCCCTCCCTATCCTCTTTCTCTGATGCCCCTCCCTATCCTCTTTCTCTGATGCCCCTCCCTATCCTCTTTCTCTGATGCCCCTCCCTATCCTCTTTCTCTGATGCCCCACCTGCTCTGTTTGTCCTCTTTGATGCCCCCTCCTCTTTTTTTTTTTAATCTCTCTGCTAGAATTTGCTGTGTCACTATATATGTAATCAGTATTTATTAAATCCTACCTGTGATATCATTGGTTATGTTAGCAGCTAGTAATATGTTACTAAGTACACTGGAAGTATTTATGTTGGTAATTGTATCATTTATGGCTTCATAAATTGGTTATTCTGAAGAGTGTCGTGTTTGTTTTCTTGGTGATTATTTGTCTTCAGGAGCCAAATGTGATACACTTTTTATATTTTCTCTGTTTGCAGGATGTATGAAGAGAACGTGCGTATGATGCAGGCAGACATCGACCACCTGCAAGAGGAACGCTCAGAGTTGGAGAAGAAATACAAGACTGCAACACGCAAACACTTGATGGAAGGCCTGTCACGCAACAGCTCTGGTGGTAAACACACAACTTTGGGCTACCCTTTGATTTTTAAAAAAGAAATTATTTTAATCTTTAATAACCAATTAAAAAGCATAAGCAAACAAATAATTTTCATTTATTATAAAACTTATATTAAAAGTATATCCTTCTCTTTCCACATTATTAGAAAATCATTAAAAATCGATAAACTGCTAAAATTCATTACGTAATAGTATGAAAAAAAGATTTCTGTTTTCTGACTCTATGGGGATCTCCATATACAATTTACATTAAAAATACTTATTCAACATTAAAATATATATTAATTCAAGTGATAAAAATGTGTATGAAAACTTAATAAAAAAAAAAAATACAAGCTTATCAGTACAGAGAAACATTTACCGGGCACATTTTATTTTTCAAATCTAAATTCTTCTATATATTTCAGTTGAAAATTCCCCAAATTTCCCTATTAATTTATTTTCTATTGCAGATGAACTGAATTTGTCTAAGCTATTCTTAAAATTATTATTTACAGTTTGTAAACTATTCCAGTATTTCAAAATTCTTTGGGTGGGGGAAAAAAAATCAATTTGTTTTTTCGACTTTGTTTTTGCAATGGATTTTACAATTAAAGGTTTTTTTGAATGAATGAAAGTTCTTAACAAACTGGAAGTTTGTCTTTTTCTGAATTTATACCTAAGGTGCCTGAATTTCTTCTAAGGAGAAGTGTGTGTGTGTGTGTGTTAACCTCCTGTTTCTATCCCCAGGTACAACCCCAACCAGTCCTGTTAGCTCATTTTCAGCTGGTAGTTCACAAGAGTCACCAGTACTTAAGCAGCAAGTAAGTTTTTTTTTTTCTCTCTTGATCGTTTTGTTTTTTTCCTCTAATCAATTATAGGCCGGGGGCCAGCAGGGCCTACCGTGCACCCCCCCCCCATGATTCTACATTTAGGGTACCAAAATGTTCCTTAGGATGTCCTTTTTCAGAAAAAAGATGTTTCCAAGAAAAAAGTTGGGAAGAACTACCTCATTTGCATAAAACAAAATGGTCGCCAGCATACACCAACAAAACAATTTCATATCTAGTCTCCCATATCTGAGTACTTTAAAAGGCTAAATCATGGGTTTAAGACATGAGGAATTCAAAAATCTACTTTATTTTACCCTAAAACATTAATTTATAGGTATTTCAGGATTTTATAAGGAAGTGTCTGTATACTTTATAGACAAAATTGTGTATATAGTTAATGAAGGAGATATATACATATATATATCGTTGGAAAGAGAATTTGTATGTTGTCAATTTGTAGCTTAGTGAAGCTAAGTATTCAGCATCTTACAAAGAAAACTTCAAGTACACAGTCCAAAATCTATGGATCCTAGAATTAAAGTATATATATATATATATTTGTTAGAAAGAGGATTTTATCAGCTTCCGGTGCATGTCCCCAATTTGTATCTGTTGGGCTTAAAAGTTACAGCCCAAAATGTATTCATCATTTTACGAGAAAACTTCAAGTTCACAGTCCAAATCTATGGATTGTGGAATTAATTCTTGAGGTAAATATATATATCTATATATCGTTAGAAAGCGGATCTTATCAGCTTTCCAAAAGTGTCTCTTGTTAATTTGTATTTCTTGGGCTTGGAGAATTACAGCCGAAAACGTGAAGCTAGGTATTAAGCATTTTACGAGAAAAGTCAAAAATCTTTGGATTGTTGAATTAATCCTTGATGGATATATAAACATATATATATCGTTA
>VCCN01002490.1:168505-189281 GCA_006491835.1 Architeuthis dux
ATTTTCTATAGTAAAACGATTTGCAATGCGTTTCTATCTATGTGTTTAGTGTTTGCTAACCTGTCACTATATTTATAATCATTAGAGTGAATGCAAGTTTTGGTGTATTTGTTTAATAAGTCCTAATGTGATAAAAGAATTGGTTTTGGTTCAAAAGAATCATAATACATAATGTATAATAGTAACAACACCTCATCTCAGAAATTTAGACAAAAACTCGGGACTCTTTGGCCTTTTTTAAATATTGAAACCTGTCATTTATAACCATATTAAAACATGAATTCACTCTACATTATATCAATTGCTTTAAAAAGATGCTGACAATCTCCACTTGGTTGGCAATGTTGATTCAATCAGAATTGTTGCATCCAAATCATTTCCTTTTCCTTTTTAAAGAAGCTATTGATTCAAAATTGACAAAAACATAAACAAAAATATTTAAAAATACTATATATAATAATAAAAACCCACCTGAAAATATTAAAAAGATATTTTAAAATGATAATCTTGAAAAAATATTAAAATAAAAAAACAAAATAAAAATGAATGCACGTACACACACAGACATGCATAAAGATGTAACATCATTATGTGGATTTTACTATTTGTTAAAATCTAAGAGCATGATTCCAGTAAATTATGTTACAATAAAATCTTGTCTAATATACTCCTTTACCATTTAGAAAAATGGTTCATTAGCTATCTTATTACAATTTAGCCATAATTCATGAAGATAGAAATGAACACACTTTTATCATTCTTCTACAAGATACCTATATACTCGTATTGAATCAAAAACATCACCTTGAAAATTTGTATCACATTATTTGCTCTTTTCTAAAAAGAATTAGTTATAATTAATCTAAATTTAAATCAGTATCATAAGCAAATGCACAGTCAGAAAAAGCTGCATATCTTATGACTTTCACCCTGAAAAGATGTACCCCTATGCAAAATTCCATCTTCCTAGGTGCAAAACTGTGGCCCACAACTTGGAACATACAAACACACCTTTTATAGATAAGAAATTGTCCTTTGCTTTTTCTATCCTTTTTCAATACTTAATCTTTGCTTTGTAGATTACCAGTCTCAAGGAAGCTTTAAACCATGTGATAAGAGAGAATATCCGACTAAAAGGAGGCAGACTGCGGGTGAGTATTCCTCTGTACACTTGTAACTAAGGGCCATCAGTTTGGACCCAAGAAGTTTTGAGTTGTGTAGGACAGGATTCTTCAACTTTTTTCAATTTTAATTTAAGTTTAATTTTATCCAATAACCTCACAACCCACTGACATATATCATGTACAAATACATTGTACAAGCACCCTCATCTTGTATAAACAGAAACATTATAAGTCGGTTTGAAAAATCGTAATGAATGTGAAATCACTGTCAGTGCTTGTCCATGTTTCTTTCTTTTATAAGGTTATATATATATATATATATATGAGAAAATTATTATAAACAACGATTTTTATATATGAATTTGTTTCCCACCCAAAGTCATCATTTTGCTATTTGTTTATTTACTTCTTAGTTATGCATAAAATGGACTCTATGTATTATAGGATTTTCGATGCAATCTGATACAGCATGGCAGCCATTAAGAATATAGAGACCATTCTGAACTTGATGAATGGTATCAAGCCTGGAAAAAAACCCAAATTGAGGAGTTTGCGTCACTTTCTAAGCGCCAGAAATGCTTCTTTGAAAATAAGTAATTGGGTGTTGGCTACCAAAAATGACTCCTCATTCATTCTTCTAGACTTTTTTTTTTGTTGCTTTTTTGCTTCTTTCATCATTTTCCACACAGGATAACCAGATATTGCCTCCACTATTGGATAGTTTAGAATGAAGTCATAGATCCTCTTAAATATTAGAATCAATGTGGTAAATTGCAAAAGAAAGATAAATATATCATTGAATATACAAGTTAATTCTTGCAACAAATTACAAAAAGAGCCCTTCTAATCTCCCTAATACATTTATCTTGTGTTTCTCAGGATCAAATGTCCAAATTGCCGCCTCTTTTTGTGCCCAAGAAACCTACAGGCCTCACCAGTAAGACTGGATTGGTCAAGATAGGAGAACTTCCTGATGATGTCCCTGGCAAGACAGAACTGAATAATTTGGCCAACAGAGCTACTCAACTAATGAAGGTAAGTCAACCTAACTGCTTTGTTTTGGTACAGATGCTGTGTGAGATGTATACTATTGGCGCATCAACTGTCAGGGGCAGATACAACCTGTTGTGCTCCTGTCTTCTGTGTTCTGCGGGGGCATGCTTCCACCGAAAATTTTGAAAATTATGTTTCCAAGATTGTCTAAAATTGCGTTTCAGGGCATATCAGCTACTGAAATTAAGATGAATAAAAATTTTCAGAAAAATGCTAAGGGTCTTACAAAAAGAGCCGTTCTAATCTCCCTAATACATTTATCGTGTCATGTCATGAAAAGATTTAAAACTCTAAAACAGTATAAATAAAAATTTTCGGAAAAATTCTAAGGGTCTTCCAGAAGACCTGGAAGACCCCCTGGATACGCCCATGAACTGTATATGGTATTTGTATTTGTTTAATTAATATACCTGTATCTGTTTCATTTATGTTGATGAACTGTATCATTTATGTTAATGTATTACATTTAACCATTTAATTCATATTTAATATTTGTTTACAGTCTTAATTCTTTAAAGATATGAGATGTGCATAATAAGAGGAACAGGGGTGTATTATTGAATTATTTTTAGATGACCTCAATAGAGGTCAGGTAAAAATAATACACATACAGCAAAATGGATAATCAGTGGTCTACCTGTATCTCCGTTATACTCATTATTCTGATAATTATAAAGACATTTATTAATTGGGAACCTATATTTGCTCTGCACCAGTGTGAACGATTGCGATAATTTTATATCGGACAGAATATGATAATTATAAAGACATGTTGGATATAAAATTATCCATTCTTTGAATTTCAAACTGCGGCATAGGGAACCACATGTATATTCGTGAAATAGACTGGCATATATGTATGTTTCAGAACTTCTGCTTTCCATGAGACTGCTGTTAGCTCAGTGGTAGAGCAGAGCCTGCTTATAAAGAAAAGTATAAACCTGGAAATATTAACAAAACTAGTTAATCCCGGATACTTGGATACTTTTGAATTTCGATGAGGAAAAAAAGTTGTGAATTCGTTTCGGTGGAATAGTCCATATTTTCAAATGGTGGGTAGGAGATATTTGTATCAGCAATTCGCTATCAGAAATTGTTACCTTTTAAATGGGAGAGTCGATTGTTACGGACAGAGAAACAAAAGATCATACTATTCATTATATATGTAGATTAAAGTAGCATAAGTTGGTATACTGGGAGATCCCAATGTGGATCGAACCCAACAAGTCAGCAGTTTTAGCTTGCTGATCATTGGCTATATGGCGTGTGTCCTGATCCTTTTTTTCCCCCCATTTTTCTTTCTTTTCTTCTCATATGATCTAATCTCAGTGAAAACCTCCACGGATATATTTAGATTATTTATTTTTTTTCTTCTAAAATACTGAATACCCTTGAGTGGAAGAGTCCAGAGTTAGGGACAGAAAACCAAGAAAATTATACTGTTCATTATATAAATAGATTAACACTACTTTACGGTTTTTTTAGTCTCCTAACTGATGACCAACAGTTATTCATCGTTTCTTTGTTTCGGAACTGACCCTTGACCTTTATCTTTTTTTTTTTTCTTTTCAGGAGGCAAACCTTCTCAGTTCTTGTCCAGTTGTTATAGACATAAGCAGTAGGAAAGCAGGTGGGTAGATACCCCCCCCCCCCTTTTTTTTGTTTTCCCCTTATTCCTTTTGTCGTTTGTATGTTGACTGCCCCTCTCCCAACTTTTTTTTTTTTCCTTACTGTTTGTTTAATTGCATTTTTGTCTGTTTTTTTTTTTGTCCAGGTGAGAAACCTGTCACGCAGACGGCCAGTCCCAACACTCAGCTTGTAAGACAAGTTGCCAAGTTGGTAAAACTTGAGAAAAATACTCAAGAGGTAAGGTCATTGCTTTCTTTCTTTTTTTTTGTCAAACTCCAGTCCAAGTCGCAACAATAACAACAACAATCCTCAATTAATTTAGGGGAGTAAACTCTTCACTGTTTGTCTATCCCGAAACCAAACCGATATATAACATTTCCCTATCGTAATTTGAAATCGTGACCAAGTGATCAGTAGGTGACTCTCTTACCAACTGAGCCAGTCTTACATATCTATGAAAATTTGTTACAAATATGCTGCTGTGATTTTAAGTCATGACCAAGGGATTGGTAAGTGGCTCGCTTACTGACTGAGCCAGTTAATCTGGCAAGTATTACATATCTATGAAAATTTATATTTATTATACATACAATACTTTTTGTATGCTAACTGAAGTTTATGGTGAAGAATGCATGTTATCTGCACATGTGTTAGAGTTGCACAAAAATTGATATGTCGCTCAATTTTTGAACTGATCATTTTTACGATACGTCAGAAAAACCTGTCTATTTTTAAGAGATACATAACAGCGAACTGAAGACACGAGGGGATTGAAATTTTCAGGGATTGTTTATGCTTGCCTATTGGTCAATGTACACCATATGGTTTGACTTAGATGAGCCTTGATATTTAATAGCCACACCTTGTATATCTTCAGATATAATTGTTGTATAGCGGGGTGTATGTCCTGGACTTGGATAGAAAGTAAACTCGAAGACTTGCTTGTAAAAATATCTGGACATATTTTTATTTCATTGTATACACAGCATACACTTCATCGGCCGGTGGGAGAGAGATGATGGGTGCTGAGAGACTGTTCCCAACAGGGGAACTTGGTCTTATATCTTCCCAGCCCTAGGCGGTCTGCCTCCTGGCTGCTTGGGTCTCTGAGTTTTCTGTCCGGGTGTTCGGGTCTGCTTTATAGGTTTCTCGAATGCCTACGCAGGTGTCATTTCCGGTCCCCATACCCTGTTTTGGACACCCATGCATATACCTATTTCCTAAAGTGACCACCCCGGTCACCTTAGGAAATAGGTATATGCATCGGTGTCCACTTACATTTCCGCACAGGTGTCTGACCCCGGAATAACCTTTTTGTGGCAGCATATCATAACAAATTTTGATGATATGATATATCAAAGAAGGCAGAAAGAAAAGATTGACCAGATGTTTTAACCACTTGGGAATAACTAATATCTTGGGAGAAATTTCTTTGTCCTCTGTCTTCTTACTATGGCAGAGAATCGGATAGTGATTCAAGACAATTTCCAGATGGTAATGAAGGTAGTGAAAACAATGATTGTCCTTGAGTGGCTGACGAGATAACTCACAAGAAATGTCTTTTTACTCTGACAATCAGATAAAGCCTGTTGAATAATAAACTCTGACTGATACTTTAAAAGAAAAATATTTTGTCGGTTCAATCCTTAGCCAAGGCACTATTAATTTTCTTTTTCTCCTTTCAGCTTCAATTTCAGGTAACTAATTTCTTGGCTGCCAACCGGACTGGAGGTCAAGTTCGAACAGACTTTTCTGCATTTCCAACCCCAGAATACGCTCGGGTAAGCAGCTTGTATTTTTCAGTTTTTTTTCATACAAGATTTGAATGTTTAATCTTATGGCAAATAACTTGCAAATGATCTTGGTGATATATTGTCTTTCAACTCCGAAAGTAATGATTCATTTTTTAGCAGATTATCAAATTTTATTTCCTGTCACCAGAAAGATTTAGTTTAAGGATATTGTATATAATTTTTCTACAGTTTAATGTAGCTCAGATTTTACTACAGTTTAATTTTGCTTAGATTTTACTACGGTTTAGTTTTGCTCAGATTTTACTACGGTTTAATTTTGCTCAGATTTTACTACGGTTTAATTTAGCTTTAGGGCACTATTAAATTAATATTTTGAGAAGTTTTTTATTATTTTAAATAAACTTCTAGCTAGGAATTGTTTTTATAAGGATATTGTTTACAATTAAAATCAATACAAAACGTTTTTTCCTTTGATATTGATAACCTTTCTGTTCTCTTTTCAGGTGTTGAAAGAGAAAAGCCTGGATAGTTTGTTGTTGGGTCGAATCTTAATCCCGACCCCTGGTTGTAAGAGTGAAGTCATCCCAGTCAATGTTCCGCCACACCAACTGCATAACATTCACAACAAACTTGTGAATATCAGTCACTAAACATCTCGCTCCTTCCCCAAACTTTTGACTAAATAGATGCATACCTACCGCTATACATAAAATATTAACACAGACATACAAGCAGGCAGTCCTTAACTGTCAGCTGTGTGTGTGTATGTATGCCAATGCAATATATCTATATATATTTATCTGTTTGCATTCGTTGTAGACTGTATCGTTTCTCCCAATCCCATTTTTGTGCTTCTGCTCATGTACTTACAAATAATTTTAAGAAAACCCTACTTTTTTTGCATTGGCGTCTGCTGTGGGTGGTGGCAAACAAGGCTTTTGTCCTCCCCTGGATCGGGCCTTCTTGCGGAGGGATGGGTGATGTTGGACTCTTATAAGTCAATAAAAGATGATGGTGCAGTACAATTGTTTCATGTAACTCCAACTTAATGTTCCCATATAAAAAGACTGCTATTATTCACTGGTGCTTGCTCCAATGTGTTACCCCAGGGTCATGTAATGCATCTTCAGCCAAATGCATTGTCTGACATCTGAACCATACAGTGGGCCATACTTGCTTACACTACAAATCGTGGTGAGTGCAGCACCTTCTCCATGGGTGGAATGCCTATTGTGTAACAGGGTTGCTGCTAAGATATATTCTGAATATCTCCTTTTGACCCCATCCCCCCAGAAGTATATGGTTTTTGCCCTCCCTGGAAATATGCTTTTGTTCCACCCTTCCCCCTCCTCGAAAATTGGCACCGGACAGCCAGGCCTCTTTGAATCCCTTTATTTGTTGATTACTGTATATACTCGTGTATATGTTGCGTTTTGAAGACCAAATTTTTAGGCAAAAAAACATGAGTAATTTTGTAAGGTTGAAATTCACATATAATGCAAAGGACTGGAAGCAACCCTTGGCTTCCAAAATGAAAGATATTTAATGGTTACCACCAGCAAATAATGAACATATAAAATATGTACCAATTATTAACACTAACACTGAAAATGGCCAAAACATACAAAAATGATCAAAAAAGAATTGGGAAATTGGAATTAGGTTTCTATTGGGAATTAGTTGTTGAACGGCTAGTGAGAATGTTGGTTAACACCCTGATGTGGTAATTATCCCTCAAAAACCGAGGTCGACCTATACGCAAAGCATGACCATAAATTAATAAATCGAGGGTCGACCTATGTATACAATATCGACTTATACACGAATATATACAGTCTTTTTTGTTACGTCTGTTTTTCTCCTCTATTCATTTGCTGCTGTTACTTTGTGTAAACAAGTGATGCTTACTTATGTTACAAGTTCAGAATCCTGAATATCTTTACACCAATTTTGAAAGGAAAAACAATAACTTTTTTATAAATCAATCTTTATTATTATTGGATGAAGTAAATAAAGTTTAACACACCAGTTTTATGAAAATTTGACTGTTGTATAAAAACAACCAAAAATTAGGATGAAGGTAAAAACTAGTCAAATTTAATAAAAAGTTGTGTTACAATACTTTGTCCAATAATAATAAAGATTGATTTATAAAAAACACTACTAGGTCTCATATGTAAAACAAAATAAATATGGTGCAGAGAGTCTGATGTTGGGAGTGAGTTTATAAGTGAAAATCAGCTTCTGCTAATCTACTGAAGTCTTTGTGGTGATTGGTAAAAGCAGCTGGATGCAAATAATTTTGGCAATGCGCATGTGAGTTTGATTCTCACTGAAGGCTTACTCTTTATTTCTGATTGCACTAGAAACAGTGCCATAGAAACAGTGGCCTGAATTAATAAGTTGTATAAAAACATCTAAAAAAAAAGGATGAAGGTTAAAAACCTTAAAAAAAAAGTCAAATTTAATTAAAAAAATAAATTTTTTTATTTATTTTATTAGATGAAGTATTGTAAATCATTATTATTAATAATACTTACCTTCATCTCAATTTTTGTTGCTTTTTATTGCAACTAAACTCAGGCCGGTTTTCCTTTGGCAGTGAGTAATAAAGTTTAGTTGCGATAAAGTAAATAGTAGCAAACAATGAATATTAACAATGAATTATTTAGTTGACTTTGTTTTCCCCCCACCAACAAGAACAAGAAGAAAAATCCTCACCTAATTCAGGGGAGTAAACTCTTTACTATTTGTCTATCCTGTCATGTTGAATCAAACATATAAAATTATCACAACCAAGTGATTGGTAGGCAGCTCTCTTACCAACTGAGCTAAACTGACAAGTTCAGTCGAAATAGAAGTAGGAGTGGGGTTTGACCCTGCAGCAGCCAAGCTTGTATTTATTTACCTGTAGACTCCTTGTGGAGCATAGGGTCGCATTGCGGTTTTAGTAGCAAGTAGGTTTTACAGGGTGGAGTTGCTAGCCCGACGCTCAACATGGATTGCCTTGCAGGGCTAAAGGGCTCCTACTACCATGCTATTTCCCCCCTAACTAGGGGAAGTGGATTTATGCTTTCCCCAAGGGCATTAGTGCAGCCTTGACCGAAACTTGAACTCTGTTTACAATTCTGTTTTCCATGCTGGTAATCTCTACACCTTCTCTGCACCTCCCTAAAACAATAACTCAACTTTGACTAAAACTCAATCGTCATTGCTGATGGGACCTGCATTAACTTTATTGCATTTAGTCAAGTCTCCAGGATTGGGAAGTTTTCTGAGGTCCACATTGTTGTATTTTATAAAAAGCCAAAAATGGCCGAAAGACACTAAAAATGGTCAAAAACACACAAAATGATCAAAACATAGCTCAGCTTAATTGTGAAATTGGAATTAGGTTTCTATTGGGAATTAGCTGTTAAACGGCTACTGAGAACTCTGGTTAACACGCTGGTCTTATAGTATTTCAGGTTGAGATTCTGCAACCATCATTTTTGAAACCGTCAACCAAAACAGTCAAGGTTTCTTCAGTTTTTAAGTTGGTCTGGCTGGCTATGTATAATGCGTACAGTTATTTTACTGGGAAGAAAGAAAACGAGAAAAACGTGATAACAGAACTGAGTCCTTCTGAATTGAACTGGCTTGGCTTCACAAATAAAGATTTTAGGAAGGTTTTCAATGTCGGTTGCAGGCCTTCAAGTGGCCAGCAAGACCTATGTGGGAGAGGCAGGCCTTTCCACATTGGTTGCAGGAGAAGGTCTGGCAACCAGAGGAAGCTCCTGTCTTAGGTGGAATAGCCTTCGAGCCAGCTGTAATGGAGTTTTACAGTGAAGTGCAGCATATGCATGACCGACCCCACCCTTTAAACCAAGGGGGTTACGTGCCATAATAAAAAAAAAATAATGGAGAATTTGGACAAAAAGCAGGAGTTAAGGAAACTTGTTATGGTTGCCTTAGTTTTAATTTGCAAAGCTCAAGACTCTTTTCTTAGAATCAAAGCTTTTTTTTTGTTTGTTTTTTTGCTAATGACTGAGAAAATGATTTGAATTTAGAGTTCAGTTCTTTCATTTGTTTTTAAAAGCAAAATGGCCTCAGAACCCCCCCCCCCAGTTTATGTCTCTATCTTTTGGTCTTCCTTAATAGAAACAAAACCCAATTTCTAAACTTGTAACATAAGCCAGCTCTTTGTTTACCTAATAAGGCCATTAAGTCATTTTTAGAAGCATCTTTTTAGTCTTCAACGATTTAACTCTTAAAGTCATAAACTGCTTGATGCCGCTCCTAATTGACAGTGGAACTCTTCTGAGGAGGAAACAAAATTTACCTAAAGGTGAAAGGGAGATAACTTTGATCAATTGATATTCTCCATGATATTAACATTTAAATTTTATTATATGAATTTAAGAGTTAATTTTATTGCTGTTGGTGATTTGCTTTGTAGGTCTTTCGTAATATAAAACTATGGAAATAAACTTGAAATGAAAATTATTTTTTTCCCTCCCCCTATCCTAATCCATAGCCCAGTGCAGGGTCATTGAGGCACCTGAGATGATTTATGATATGGTCAATCATAAATCATCTCAGGTGCCTCAATGACCCTGCACTCTCTCCCTGTCGCATTTCTTTGAGATTTGATGATGCTCAGATCTCACCATTCTCTGATGCTGTCTTCTCACCTTTTCTTTTGTCTGCCTCTCTTCCTGTCCCCTGGTACGGGTGCCTTGCTCTGTCCTACCCTAAGGCCTGCCTCTTCTTCAGCCATGAATTCTGTTTGTTTAAATCATGCCCCAAAAAGTGAACAGCTTTATATTTATATAAACTCATGCTATAAATACTCACACATATATATGCACACTCGTGTACTTGTACACACATATATACATGCACTCACGTGCACATATATACATCCACTCACATGTACATTTACAAACTCATATACACACACATTTTATTTTCTCTCTTTCCTGAGTTCTTTCCCCTGGCCTGCTACCATCTACCCAAGTGGTGTCCCTTCCCCAAATGTAGTAGTCCTGCTGTGTGGGCTTTTTTGTTTACTTCTCCATTACCACGTATGTATCTAATGAGGTGTCAGTTGAATGAAAAACTATACCATGCTACCTCTCATCTCATCTTAGCCTCCCCCCTCCCCCTGGTATCCCTCTTCCTTGATCTTTGTTAGAAACCGTCAACCAAAACTGTCATGGTTTCTTCAGTTTTTAAGTTGGTTTGGCTGGCTATGTATCACGTGTACAGGCCGCACCAATGGAGCTAGAGGGCTGAGAATTTAAATATTTACTGTCTAGAAAAAACCTTTTTTTTTTTCTTTTTTTTTTCTTTTGTTTTTTTTCAAAATTCCTGTCCATAATAGGTTTTTAGTGGGTGTTCAATTTGCAATGTAATTTTATGCTAAATTGATCCCTTAGTTTGTGTCCGGTAGCATTCACGCTTGTTTTTTGAAAATTCAGACTTTTTAGTGATCACTTCCCAAGAAAAGGCGAGAAGTAACTTATTCATTAATCACTGCTTTTCCCAATTTTTTAATTGACCACCCCCAACACATGTTGCCAAAAGATGTTGGTCATGTGACGGTTTCTATTGAGTGACTAATCAGACCTGTTCTATTTCTTCTTTTTTCCACTCTCTTCTTTCTCCCACGTTAAATAAGTGTTGATCTGCTTTGTTTCTTGTGAAATTAACTCTCAAATTCATAAACTGAGAAAAACTGCTCTTAATTAACAGCGGAGCTCATTGGTGAATGGAACAAATTTTATTAAATTTATTATGTCAGATGGAATAAAAAATATTGAAAAATTCACCTAAAGCTTAAAGGTAAAGGTAACTTTGATCTTAACATTTAAATGTTCTGTTATGAATTTAAAAGTTAAAAAACAAAGGAAAAAAATTAAGTCAGTTCTTGTATTCAACCTTTAGCACTCTGCATTCTTTTTCAAGGGTGCTAAGATTTTTTGCACTTAGTAACTTTGAAAGCCTATGCGTATGTTCATGTGTGACTGAAATTGACATTAATGGATATTTCAACTGTGAAATTCAATCACATTATCGTTCTGCGATCAGAGGTGCCTGCAGTGGCAAGCCAAACTGTTTGATTCAATGGGAATTTGGTAGAAAGAACTCCAATTGTACATTTTCTGAAAATTTATGATCTCCCCTCCCATCTATCAGCAGCAATGTGCTGTACTGGATGAAATAAGATGCCATGGTGGTTCTCCATCTAGCAATAGAGTTTGGTACTGCATTGACCGTTGTCCTCTTTATCTGCTTTTATATTAGCTATTTCTTGTAGATTCCCTCTTCTTCCTCGTACAAACTTGTTCTACATTATTTGTGACATTTCCCATTTAGGTGTGACTGGGGAAACCTCCTCTTTTGCTCTTTGTAAAGCTCCCCTGTACTTTCCCCATCAGTCTAGATGGCTCCTATAGTGAATGAATTCTATCTTGGGTTATGCTTAATGGAGTGGTATTTGTGAATTGTTTTTAAAAAATATTTGTCTTTGGACAGGCTTTTTTCTGAGATGCTTTTTTTAGAGAAATGCTTTATTTCTGGTATGGTTTTTTTTTTTTTTTTAGAGAAAGGCTTTATTTCTGAGATGCTTTTTTTTAAAGAATTTATTAGAAAAACATTTTTTGGCTTTCTGAAACTTAGGTATTATCAAATGCAGGACTTTATGTAAAGAAAAGAAATATTTTCCTCAACGACTTATTTTTACAGATTTTTGAAAAATATACTCTTAAATTTTCTATTATCTCTCTCATTATAATTACTACTACACTGTGGTGGTGGTAGTAATTATATAATACCTATAAACTGCTCAGTGCATACCTCTGCCAATGCCGTTGTCAATAAAAATTGGGGAAAAATTCTGGATCCGCCCTAAAATTTATCAATTGTTCCTTGGCACACCCTTCCACAAAATGTTATTGAAATTCATTGAGAACTTTTGGGGATATTGTGTGAACTTGACAGACAAACATAGGTGAATATATAACCTCTGTCTGACTTTATCAGCTGAGGTAAAAAAATAATATAATAAAAAAAATAATATAATAAAATGAAATAATAAAACTAAATAAAATAAATACTAAATTTCCCTAATTTTCCATAAAACAAAGCCTTTCCAGGTGTCCTATAAAGATGTTGTCTTCCTCTGGCCACTTAACGTCCGGGTTGAGAAATGAACCACTTTTTTGATTTGACAACACAATTTGCCAGTTTTGGGGTTTACTTTTTGTTGCCTGATGATAACAGGAGAACCTGCTGAAACCATTGAGACTGGGTGCCCCACCCCCTCAAAAAACCTCCACCTGTAGACACACCTCTGCTTTGCCTTTTCTATTTCCATTTTTTCTCGTAATTCAAAAATTGTCTCTAATGTCAATGAAATCCTAATTTCTTTTTCTTGAAAGATTTTCCCTTTCCATTCAATTTCGTTCTGCAAGTCTCTGGAAGTTTTCGGGGAAACAAATCCAAACTGCTTTTTCAAGAGATTTTCATGCAGTAGTGTTTGGGGGGAAAATTAGGACATGAGACAACACAATGCACGCCACACACACCGCAATTGCCAAAAGCTTTTGGGAATTTTAGACTTTTTTTTCTGAACTCTCTTAAAGACCATGAAGCTCGATATCAAGTCACTTCCTATTTATAGAATTTATATTATAATTATTTGCAGATGCTAATTATCACTAAGCTTAATTATTAATAAAGTATTGTCACTGGTATGCCACTATGGCTGACAGAGAAGAGTGCAGACAGGTCAGGGATTCTTCTTCCCTGCTTATTCCTCTTAATAAGAAAACTTGTGGAAACAACTGTACTTAGCAGTTAATAGACTGACATTTTTTTTGTCAATTTGTACTTAATTAAAAATTACTCGGAAACCAGTGGCCCGATTGGACTGGAAATTGCTTTATTCGCCAAGTTACATTTTAACGGTATTGTCTACAAAAACCTCTATGATGTGCCGTTTTTGCTGTGTCATGTTAACTTGCATGTGAACAAACGTACAGAAATCGGATTATTATAATACAGATAATTGCCAAAGTAATCTGCCTGTCTTGAGGTTGAGACCAGATGTTGGTTTTTGCAGCGTAACAGCAGCAGCCAAATGATTAAATGTTTGTTTCTTTTTTTTCTTTTCTTCTTCCCATTTTCTTCTCGAAGATGGGGGAACGCAGCAGTAAATGTGTCAAAATTTAAAATTGTTGAATGGACAAATGGATGCTACTTAAATATGCACAACACAACTATGTATGAATATGCTGAATAAATATTTCCAAATCTTAGTCACTTTTTTTTCTTTTCTTTTTCAATAATGTTAAACATGTTTGCTTTGCTCAACCAAAGGTGCTTTGTTGGTTCGGTCATATCAGCTGCATCCAGGATGGCCAAATATCCAGGGACATGGTGTGCTTGCAGTAGGGCCTATTCTTTGTAACCTGAAGAAAGGCAACATCAATTCAGCAGCCTGGGAGGCAGTGACCTCAGAGGATGAAGGCTTGCCATCAAGGCAGGCATCCAGACGTGCAAGATGAGGAGAGAGTGCAGTGGGCAGGCACAGCCAGGTGTGTGAACCACTCGTGCAGAAGCTGCAGCAGAATTTGCCGTTGGAGAATCAGACTATACCATCACATCGGGCACTGCAACTCAATCTCAATTGCAAACTGATTCTCTTGTTAACGAATGTGGCGTTATGCAACCAGGCATCGTCACTTCAATAGTACAAGGTGAACAAGGCACAACTCTACCTAATGCTGCATGACTCCCTAACCCTAGGTGTAAAAAGCAGCCAACTGTCTATCAAACCGAAAAGAAAACGGAATGCCAAAGAAGCCTTAGAAGATGCAGTATCGTCTTTTTGGCTGAAGGAACTGGTTGGTGCTGTGAAGGTTGGTTTCCATCGACAATCAGAGGAGATCACAAAACAACAGAATATGGTGGTAGATGAAATTCACCCCAGTGAAGAGAGCCATCGTCTTGGTTTTCAAACTGTGCCACAGCAAAATAGTGTGACTGCAATTTGTAATGAAATACACCCAGATCGTGTTATCGGTAGCCGTTAAAAGGGTCCAGATTTGAAAATAGGTGGAAGCTGTGTTAAACTGTGTACGTGACAAACTGGACAGAGATCGTATTACCGGAAACCGTTAAAAGGGGCCGAGATTTGAAAATAAAAGTAGTTGAGATCTGAAGCCGTTAGTGACAGGTCGCACAAAGACCCCTGCTCGTTATGGGTGAGGGAGGAGAGAGCAGTTTTAGATTTGAATCCGGGGCGACAGGTCAAGGAAGGAGGAACCCTTGATTTTCGTAGTAGTAACTCAGAAAAGTGACCAACTGATTTAGAAAACTCAATGCAACAGAACTTCCATACCTCGAAGCTACCCGCGAACCGGCCCAGAAAAGAATCTATATCGACGGAAATAAAACAGATTTCCAATTGAAGAACCTGAATTTGGTCATTTCTCTCCGCCCATGTGGGAGTCTTTCTCCGAAATTAATTTCCCTCCACAGAAAGATCTGCTCCCGTCACCATCATCTCTTTCTCTCACGGCGACTAGAAGTACAGATCAGCGTTATACTACATAGTCGATCTCATTGTGTACTGTGTAATTTTTTTGTAACGTGCAAACATATTTTGAGCGTTGAACGTGTCCAGCATAGGTATTAGGTCAGTCCCGCTTTCGTTACAGATTTGCCAATCTGGTGGTTTTATCACTAGATTTTATGAGATCTTAACCTTTTTAGCAACGGGGGAAAGGAAAAAGGGGTGATAAGAGTATGCAGATATAAAAATTTTGTTCATTGACTACTGAAATGTTTTTATCTAATTCATTTCATTTTTACTGTACGTCGACTTACTGTACATTCTAATAGTGTGTCGTCATACAATAAAGTTTGAGAACCACTGTGCTCGAGCCATAGGACCTTCAAAACATGGGTCTTGGGGGGAAAAAACATGAAACAAAGACAACTTCATGGAGTGACAGCAGCTTATCCTTTTTCTACCCTTCTGCGTCTAGCGGAGATAACTCGTTTTGTCAAAGATATTTTTCATTTATTTTTATCCGACGAAGTATTATAAATCATTAATTTTTATCACTACTTTTTACCTTCAGCTGACTTTTTGAGTTGCTTTTTAAACATTTTTTAATCGGCCTGAAGTTACAGTAAAAAATGCAACTATAAAAAATTAAGATGAAAATTCTTCACTCGTTGAAAGCTTTGATATTTTTTTTTTTTTTAAATTTTCGTCGCGGATTTTAAATACTTTAGGGTAGAAGTGACAATAAATACAAATTTCGTTCCGGAGATATGAGCCTGGACAATGACCCTCGAGGACACTGTCAATCAGTTGTTGATGATGATGATGAGAATTTAAGGGATGTTGTTGAAACTGATATAAGGACATCTGTTCGAGCTCTTGCACAAAATTTAGAGATTTACACTCTGGCTGCGTGTGTTCGCACGTTTTGTGGAGTACGCCACATCATATTCCAGGGGCTAGAAAATCAAACGGCTGACGAATCAACTTCGCCGGGTGTGTGTGTTTTTTTTTGTTTTTGTGTGTGGTGGTGGTGGTTTTTTATTTTTTTTTAAATTTTTTTTTTAGGACGTCGATTTAAAATCGGGCAGCAGTTTAGAGTTAGAATCTGACAGACTGTAGCAACAGGTCAACAAGTCTTTTCAAATCGCCAGGAGTTTATGGTCCGAAAATCAGCAGCGACGGGTCGAACCAGCTAGAGGGGTCGGCTCCTTCGCCCGACAGGAGGAGAGAGGAGAAATAAATCTGATTTGAACTGCTACCATCACTGTTAGTCATTCATTAAAGTGACCACTCATTTAGAATTTTAACGGAAGCAGAATTCAATGCCTCAAAGTGATCCGCGAACCGGCCCGGAATCGAAGCTATCAACGGGGGAATAAAACGAACCCATATTTTCAATCGAAAATAATGAATTTTGTCGTCTTTCCATCCAACCACGTGGGAGAGTCGTTTTCTCTGGGATGGACTAAATGTTTTATTTCCTTCCGCAGAGTTTTCGTTCCCGTAAGTCTGCAGTCCTGGAACGTCTAGTCTCACATCGGCGAGAAGAAAAATACCGGCATTATTCTACAATACCGTTATACGATATTCTACCCCACCCACCTCAAATGGGGGGGGGGGTGATGAGATATGGTGCTAGTGCACATGTACTCACTGATTTGAGAATATTCTCTAAAAAAGCTTCTCAAAAGATGTGAAACTGCCAATAAAATTTCGACTACCACATCGGTAAAAACAAATTTCGTGAATAAGGGAAATACTTCGGGAGTGGCCGATTGTTACCTTTTTCGCGTTAAATTCAAAACATTTCCGCGTTAGATTTCGCTGTATTATGTTTGTTTTGGGGACCTCTTAAATTTTAAAATTTTCTCTGATCACAGTATTTTCACTTTTAAAAAAATCCTATCTGTGAATTTATTTTTCAAAAATTTCATTTTCAAAGGAAAGCAGAAAACCTGACCATTTAAGACTGTATTTTATTAAATTTAACTACAAAGGATATAAATTAGGGTTTACAGGGTTATTGTTTCACTATTTAAGGGTTAAAGTTATATAAGTCAATTACGGAATAAATGAAAGCAGCAAACTTGTTATTATCGTGATGGTAGTTTCGCAACTGAAAAAATAGTTTGCGCTGTCCATGTTTCTGAATTTAACGCAGAAAAGGTAACAATCGCCTCGGGATTGGAGAATTTGACGGTTTTACAGATTGGAGGGTCGCAGTAGATATGGAACGTCGTCTCATCTTTCCAGCTGAGATCACGCTTAACGTTTGTTGAGGTCACAGGGCGGGCTTACGGCACTTTCGTAGCCGGTATTTTAATCGCACACATCTTCGTAGATGAAATAGCTAATTCCTAGCCACTTTTTATAGCCGAAACGATAAAGTCAGCTTAAACAGATGTCGCTGATTATCAAAGTTAAGACGTCTTTGTCAATGAAATCACCCAACGTGGACGAAAATTTCGACACGTGGGAAATTTAAAAATCAGCATATTATTCGATTTTAATAACATTCGATACTTATTTATTAAAGTACGAATTTAAAAAAAAAATAATTTTCCATTCCAAATTTTGGAGAAGAAGAATATTTTTCCATATGATTCCTACCCCACCTTTTTTAATTTGATAATTTATTTATTTTATTTTCACTCAATATTCTTTTTTAAAAAAGATTTTCCTTTATTTATTTATTTTTTTTTTTTAGATTATTGCGCTATTTTAGAAATTGTTCTAAGTCAATCAAATGCTAAACCGCGAAAAATGAAAATAGCTACGATAGCGGTCAATTTATACGAACAACAACAACAAAATAATATATAAAAATATATTAAAATACAGGCGGTAAATATTTCTTCATCATCATCATGCTATATATATACAATATATAGTTATAATATTTTATATAAGTTTCAGTCTGACCAATGAAAAGAATAACAAATATACATTTTAAACAATTTCTAAAATAGCGCAATAATCGAAAAAAAATGAAGAATAATCTTTTTTTAAAAATATTGAGTGAAAAAAACAACTTTTTTACAGATCAAAAATCCTGAATGATAATTAATCGAATAAAACTGAACATTTGCTGAAAAAAATTATTTTACTGGATATTATTCTAAAAAAGCTAAACATAATTAGTATCTCGAAGGATATATCTGTAAAATTTGTAAAAATCAACTAATAAAAGGTGGGGTAGGAATCATATGAAAAACATTATTTTTTTTTTGATAATCAGCGACAACAGATTAATCTGACTTTATCGTTTCGTTTTGGCTAGGAAAGCCATTTCTTCTATGAAAATTCCTGCGATTATCTCACACGCGATGAAAATGCCGGATACGCACAGGACGAATCTGTAAATGGGGTTATTATTGATGGAATTATTTATTACTAATATTAAATAAATCACCATTATTAAATATATCTGACTCCATGTGATAGCAAAAAAGTGAACGGTGAAAACACAAAGATGAGAGCGTAGTAATCTCTAACGGTAAACTAATAGTAGCAGCGGTAATAACAGTGCCTAGTAGCCTTAAAGGTCAGCCTGGCGATAATAAGCTAGAGTGCTTATTATACTAGAGAAAGAAAGGGTAAATGTTAGCGATACGCGCTTTTTTTCTTCGTCTGTTCCTGCAGTAGTAAAATGGATGAAATACATGTAAGATGCAAGTTGCACAGAGTAACAATGCATTGATAATAAAGAATGCAAATACTTGGCAACGGTAATAAGAAGTATATTTATTACAGAAGATATAACAAAAAAGTAGTTCTCAGCTGATAAGAAGAAGGAATGCATTTAAAGAGTTCGTATACTACTTAGTAAAGTGTAAAAGAGTTCTTCGTTGGTTGAAGATGTTAAAGAAGAGAGTGTATGTATGAAGACGTACATAATCAGAGTTGAGAGGCGCGTCTCTGTGGAACCGTCATGGATTTTTCAAACGACAAAATTGACTGAACAAAGATGAAGAATAGATCGGTCTTTTTATAGTAAGAGGTGAGTGGAAGGTGATGACTGGTCGAAATATCATCCGAAAGAATGGGTAACGTCACATTTTCAAGATGAAATGTAAGGTGACAAGAATACAAGGGTATGCCAGACTTATTGTCTACAAAGGGTATCATGTTGCGAGTCAAGTACATTATTTTCATGTCCTGAAACTTGGTTATCTAAAAGCACTAGCAGACAAGATAACTAAATTTCTCGGAATACAAATCTGTGTGTCAAGTGGTTTCACTTGTTGACCGGAGATAGAGAGAGAGAGTGTGTGTGTGTGTGTAAAAACACATGTGTCCGTTAGAAATCCTAGGCCCCTGCGCTTAGCAATATCGAGCCTCAGTCTGGGCCCTCATCGGCTCCCACGGTATTGCACCGGTGCAGAGCTGCAGAATGTACTGTTTCACAGATAAATTATAATCTTGTAAATAAATAATTAAATAAATTACATTTCATATTGTTGTGGTTCACATATTTTTTTTAATCATATTAATAAAATTCTAAAAATCCTTCTTTTAAGAAAATAATTAAGTACGACAAAAGATATTTTCTATCGTTTTGAGCAGGGTCATTAACATTCAAATAGTTCTTTGGATGATTGAACTCCTTGTTGTTTGTGTTGTTAACACGACGTTTCCGCCGATCCATTCTTCGGCCTTCCTCAGGTGTAATATCCGAATGTGATGGGGAATTTTTAAAAAAAAAGAAGCACTGCCTGCTGCTTTCGAAGCGAAGAGGAAGGTGGAGGAGGAAAGTCGTCAGGTCTATGAGAGCCAAATTCACTTTCTTTCAGACCCAATTTCTCTTCAAACTCTACAATTTTGTTGAGATTGTAATGACATCTTGTATTTTTGATGAAATATTGAACTTTCAATGAAATTCTGTAACTTTGTCAGAAACAAATGTCAAAAATTGTGTAAAGAACGTCACAGGTTTCAGGTCTGTTCTTGTTTCATTTCTTTCTTGCTTCTCTTTCCTTCCTTCATTGCAGGTTCACTTCCTTCTTTTCACATTTTATCTTTCTTTCTTCTTTCTTTTTCTTTCGTTGCTACTTTCTTCTTGTTATCTCTTCTTGATATTTACGAAGCTTAGCTTAGTGTGTCACAAGGCCAGTGGGACACCTGTGAGGATCGAACACACTACACGAACTAATAGTGTCGTCCAAGTTAGCTCTTAAGCCAGGCACCCACCTCCTCCTGTTTGTCTAATCACTTTCTTTCTTTCTTTGTCCGATTCCTTTTTCTATCCATTCGTTCTCATTTCCATTTTTCTTTCTTTCCTTCTTTGTCTTCTCGCTTCCTTCACCTTTTTTCCTTCCTTTCTTCGCTTGTGTGATTCCCTTCCTTTCCTCTTCTCCTTCTCCTTCCTTTATTTCTTTGCGTGTTCGATCCATTCCCTTTCCCCTTCTTTCTCTTTCCTTCTTTTTTCATTCTTCTCTTTCTTTCCTTTTGTCAAACTCCAGTACAAAGTCTGGAGTTGACTTTGCATTCCCACCGTAACAAGAACAAGAACAATCCTCACCAAAATCACTGACTGAGCTAAATTGACAAGTCTTAGATATTAACGAAAATTTATCATAGTGATACGCACGGGCTTATTTCATTCTAATAAGTAAATAAATATATTTATACAAAAAATATATATTTTTATAATT
>VCCN01002490.1:224763-236929 GCA_006491835.1 Architeuthis dux
AAAGTGGTAATCAGCCTCTGATAATCCATTAAGTCTTCATGGCCGATTGGAGTTCGATTCTCTTATCCGACCGCGCTGTTATTCGTTGCCATAGAAACAACGGCCCGAATTGAAAGTTGTATATAAGAAAGAAATGTCTGGATTCCGCCGAACAATTTTTGGTGAGGTATGCTCGTACAGTTTATTCTTTTCCACCCTACTCACACAGCTTAAAGTGTACTCAATTAACTGCTGAGTGCACAGGGAAATTTGTCCTAATGAAGAGATTTCCACACTCTTCACTTATACCGAGAATCGAACCCGGGACTTTCTGCGTGTGCAGAAGACGTGTCAACCATTACACTAACCGAGCGGACTCCAGTATATAAAAAACAACTGAAATTAAGATGAAAGGTAAAAAAAACTAGTCAAATTTAATTAAAGTAGTATTAACTTTCTAGCTCTTCTTTCTTAAAGAAGGAAAGAAAGTAGAGATATGGGAATAACTCAGTCCATGTTGACGTGACGAGAGAAATCCAGCAACTTGAATTTAAGACACAACGAAGCATGGAAATACAATGAGAACTTCTCAGATAAATAGCAGTCTGAAGGTCAGCCCTCATAGCTCAGTCGGTAGAGCATCAGACTTTTATGAAGTGCTTATACTTACAAGTAATCTGGGGTTTGAGTCCCCATGCGGGCTGACATTTGTCCACTATAAATCATGAAAATAAAATAAGGCAAAGAATAAAACAAATCCCATTTGAATTTTATATTTTTCTTTCACCCTTAGAAGCAATCCGATTTTATTTGTTGTTTTTACCTGTGGAAAAAAATAATATATTTGAATTTCTATGAGATGATTTTTTTTTAAAGAAAAGGAACTAGATAGATAGATAGATACAGAATGCTATTTTCTGAGTGAATATATACATGCATCTTTGTTAAGGTCTGTATTTGTTAATTAGGTGTTGTGCATTCATTTCCAGAGTTTTTTTGTATCCGCTTGGTAGATCGGTATTATTTTGAAATTCCCATTATTACAGTGGAAAATGTGTTTTGATACATACGATTTGTTTTTTTGCAATTTTTATGTTACTTTTATGTAGTGATGTTCTATTGTTCAATGAATGAGTGCAGCCAATATAATCATGACAGAGCATTTTATCACATAACATTTTGCGTTGCATGTAATAGTCCTTTTTATTTCTAAGGGAATAGCGGAATTCATGAATAAATCCTTCGATGAGTATATTGCACACGCCACATTTTATGACTCCTTGTACAGTGTCATTTCCAAAGTATTGCTGATGTTAGAATTTGTTTTAGGTTGGCGCTTACTTTTAATTATTTGGGATTCATTTAGTAGTTTCAGCATATCATTTTTTCCGAGTTGGTTAAGGTTTGTGTGTATTTCTAAGAATAGCTCCGGATTGTGTTGTAGGTGGATACATATGCTAGGGGTTGGTCTTTGCTATTTTGTGGGGGATTTCCTAATTCCGATAGTGGAATCTAGTTCTATTCCCTTGTTTATTAGAGACACAGGGTAACATGTGTGGTAGAGGGTAGACATAATTCTACCAAGCGGATCTTTTGTAGATCTTTGTCAGGGACAATGGTACAGATTCTACGTGCTCAAGAATAGAGGATAGATGTGAAACAGTTTTTGGAGTATTGGCGTTTGAAGTGAAGGTATTGTATCTGTCAGTTTGCGGTCTGTGATGATTGCCATTTTCATTTTTTCTTAAAATGTCTAGAAAAGGAATTTTAGGGTTATGTTCCATGGTGAATTTGATGTAATGTTTTTTTTACCATGGGAAAGATATCGATGTTACCCCATGAACGTTTCCAGATGATGAAACATTCATCTAGGTATCTTTTCCATGATTTTAGAACTATGTTTGTGTATAGCTTTCTCTCAATATGCAAGAGTGAGCATAGCAAGGTGCCATTTTAGTCCTAATAGCGGTTCCCAGGGTTTGGATATAATTGTTGTTGAATTGGAATGAGTTGTTTTACAGAATCAGGTTTACGTTGTCTATATTAAAATCTTCGTTGAGTCGTGGATGAAGTATTTCGGGATGCTTTTCAATCCAATAATTGATGCCCTGTTTCCCCGAGTTCATGGGGGATGTTGCTGTATAGGCTCGTGACATCGAACGTTGTTAATAGTTTTTCAGGTTCAGTTTGGTAGGAGATTTAAGAAATGCATGTCGTCCTTAACATAACTTTTTACAGGAAGGAGTATGTCGGTTAGGTTACTTAGTCTATTTGTGGTGCAGGCTGGACCCGCTATTATTGGTCAGAGTTTGAGGTCTTTAGAGTTGGCAACATCTATGTATTCTGTTTGTTTGGTTTTAATTGCATTTTTAATTTGTGGGTTTTCGGTAGACCATAAAAGTTGCTGGTTTTTGAGTTAAAGTTAAAAAATTAACCAAAAAGGAAAAAGATTATCTAACTATCATATTTAGAGCAAAGTTTGTTTATTTGGGATAGTATTTTTTAAATCTATATTTTCATCTATGGTTTGTAGTTAGTTTTATCGCTAAGCGTTTCTAGGTCTAGGTTCCATAATTTTTCGAAATATGTCTAGGTCCTTATTTCATCCCTTTTCGGGGCAGAATGTAGTTTTGTTTTTTTACTAGGGAGTCTTCACGGTAATCAGAGTCAAGAAATTCTCTTAATCTGAATTCGAACTGTTTAGGTCTCCTTAGGTAACTTTTGGGATTGAACAGAATTTGAGACCCAATTTAAGTATGTCGATCTGATTATTAGATACCCCTGTACGATGATAGGTTAATTTACTTGGCAAAAAAAAAAAACAAAAAAAAACGACATGAGTAAATTCAGCTCCGGTTTTTTTGTCTTACAAAAATCCCCCAATTTCATACAAGTCTCCTTGCAAAGAGTTTTAAAAGGGAAGTTTTATTGAAATCCGATAATTATTCGATGTTCTGTACAGAGAGGTTTGCTACCGAGGATAATCTTATAGCTTCAAATTCCTAAGAGACGAACAGATTTGAAAATATCTCCACGTTTTTATCTTACGATTGTTTTCAAGGGGTTGTAGAGAAGACAATTTTTCGTACAAGAATATTTTAAATCTACATGTTAGGATTCTGTAAATCTGCAGAAATAGAATTATGTTCAACATTTATTAATCGAGGTAAAAATTGTTTCTTGTGATCAGAACTTTGATTTTCATCAACTTTCAGGACTAATTGGGGCTTCGGTTTGAGCAAGTACGCCCGTGGATGGAAAACAAATTTATCGCTAGATTTAAGGATTTTTACAGCAGGGGGTCGGCAAACTTCGGGAACGGCGGCCGGTTTAGAAATGTTTTATGTCTTGCGTAGTTTGCCGACTCCTGTAAGTTGAATTTTAAAAAGTCTTCAATTGCAAATTGGCTGGCGAGAAAAGGTAACATTGTTGGCTTACGATTTGAATTTGTACTGCAAATTAAACAACGCCTTTTCACCGTGAACTCTCAAGAAATACAGTTTACATTCATGAAAATTAAACAATCGTTTTAATCGGAGCCACTTGCCGAAGTTATGACAGAAAGAAAATTTTAAGAACCACATTTTGCTTCGTCAAAAACTGAAGAGGCTAATTCGAAATTATCCTGCAATTATACGCAAAATTGAAGTCTTAACTCAGGGGGTCTTGAAGTCCTGGTCGATTTCACAGACCAAGCGCTGGAAGGGCAGTTTCCTGATGAGAAGTTCAGTAGATTTTTGGTAACGTCCGATTTCACGAAGAGCTACTGTTCCTGGCCTGTAACGATGGGGTTTCTTCACACCTCCGGTGGTAGGGGCGCTTTTACGGACAGCCTTAGTAGCCAACTGTTTCCTGGGAGCTTTACCGCCCGTGGATTTACGGGCGGTTTGCTTAGTACGAGCCATTCTATTTGAAGATCAGAGAATTTACTTATTTTTTAAAAATACAAATATATATTTTTTGAAAAATGTGACACACGGTCAAAGAGGGGGGATTGGGGAAGGTACTGGTCTTCACTATCCTAACTTTAACTTAGCTAGTCTCATTTGTTGACCCAGTCGTACTGTAAAATTCCTTTCACCATAACGACACATTTATTCTGAATATTTCGTTCATTCTATTTTCACCAAAATGCCGCATTTTCTCTATGGTTATTCTACTTAATCCCATTTGTGAATGGGGGGGGGGCTGTATATTTACAATTAAAAATCCCCAATGATAGATAGATATTTACAGATTTGGTTAGTATGCACCCCCCGCTTACATAATCTAATATGGCAAGAAAAAACAAAAGTGGATGTGGGAAGTTGATACTTAAAGTGGGAGAAAAGATCTCGCCCTCGTGGAATCCCTTCTGACGTGTCGTCCACACCACGACTCTCAAAATGCCAAGTAAGCACAGGAGCACATAGTGTTCCCCCCTATCCAACGACGGTACCACATTGCTACACACAGCACTGGCATCAAGGACGAAGTATTGTCAGCCAAGGATGCGAACCATGTAACCTTCAATCAGCTCGCTTAGCCGGTGCACAACTCTACAGTGAAAGAAGGCGTGCTCAAGGGACTCCTCCGAATCACCGCATCGCTTGCATTCTGGCGAATCCAGTCCCGCTGAGAAATACCGTTTGCTGACCCAGAGTGCGTTTCGTATAACTAGCCAAGTGAGGCATTGTTGTTATTGAGGCATTTCATCTTGGGCGCCCAAGGCCAAATGAAGCGACTCTCCCTCCTCGTCAAACAGGGTTCCTCGATCAAATCGTCACGTACGGTTCCCCTCTATAACCCGATATAATCCTTTCCTCGACAACGTCTGGGTGTCAGAGAGGCGTTCCTTCACCCGTAAGAAGACTCAAGGCTTGTCGACATTCGCGATAGAAGGAGCACTCTCTTCGGGGGCATACGGCGGGCCTCCCCCTCATCAGAGTGCACACTTCTCAAAGCCGGGAATGCTTTCTTGGCGTCCTCTTTCCAGAATCGGCCGCTCTCCGTGTGTTGTGCACACATCCGACCTAGGAAATGCAACCGTAAGGTATGCCGCCTGATCTCAATGTCTGGCATTCCTAGGCCACCCTCAGAAGGATGGAGCTGGCAGATCTCGCGACGTACCATAGGTTGCCTGTGACACCAAAGGAGTCTGAACAGGCAACGTTCTAACATGAATAGATCGGTACACGGGAGTGGAAGCACCGAGAGCCGGTAAAGGATGAGGGATAGATCTTTCGAGACCAGATTAACTGCCGCCTCGACCCGCTCTCTTACCTCCGACCAATGCCTCTCCAGCTGGAGATCGGGACCGAACCAGACGCAGAGTATCTTGCCCGTCCGTCCAGGTGAAGGGACTGGTCCCTCCACGAGCCCAACCGCAAGCCCTTGGACTTGCCGCAGTTGGTCTTGGCCCCTGCCACCATCTCATACCTTCTGATTTCTTTGCTGACTTCCCTTATCGCGGCATTGCTCGTTACAAGCAGGGTTACAGTTCTGACCGAAGCCAGACGCGGACAAGATGGACTCCAGAAAGCGGTGGTCAACCCTATCGAAAGCCTTGGCCTGATCTAGTTTGATCAGCGGGGCTCCACTGTCGACTTTCTCGATGATCGTGCGCACCAAATGCAGGTTATCTTGGATAGTCCTCCCCCCCACAGCACAAGTCTGTTCAGGGCCAATCAGACTACCCAGCACAGTATGCAAGCGGATCGACAGGACCTTGGCCAAAATCTTTAACTGTGTTTAACATAGGGGTAGATAACTTCAGGCCCTTAACTATCTTTTTCCTTGCGTAGCAATTTCACTACACCCCTGGTAAAGCGTTGGGGGAATACTCCCCCGACTTAACCAGTGGTTGAAGATCAACACCAGCAAATGGACAAAAATGGGCGACAACCTCAAGTACAATTCGTAGGGAAGACCATCGATCCCCGGGGCCCCACTCTGTTCCAACGTGACTTAACGCTTCCTGAATTTCCCCCTCGCACCTAGCTGATTCAGTCGCCTGAAGGCGAGGGAAATCAGCCAAGTAGGCATCGAACTGAGCTGAGCTCAGACCAGGATAAGGATATGTCGAAGTTCCAGTACCCAGTCAGCTTAGGTTTACCTATGTTTATTCGGACCCTTACTAGTCTATGATCCGAATAAGCTACACTGGGGAAACTTGGACACCTTAAGAGCTCTACGTCGACTAACTAATATCCGATCGATGTAACTAGAGCGTTGCACCGTATTCGGGTTGCCTCTAGCGGTCCATACTACTTTATTTGGGTGTTCATTTCGGTATCAACCAGATCCATCCGGCTGATGAGATCACGAAATGGAATCACGTCCGAGTTATTAGTATTTTGCCCTCTACTCCCGCGGTCTACCCCAGGGTCAAGCATGCCAATCACCTGCTAGAACTATCCGTCGTGACGTCGTCACAAAAGAATCAATTCGCCGAAAGAAATCGATTCGCTCCGCCTGGCTATTGGGTGCATAAACCCCAATTAAACGAAACCCCTTATGACGACATACACGACACACAATCTGCCCTCCGGGTCGGCATACACAAGGGCACACGTCGCATTCAAGGAACGGCTTATCAGCCAAGAAACGCCTCTGGCGACTATTAAGGTACGCTGAGAAGAGATGAAATCACTTGGAATAAAGTGCGTTTCTTGTATACAACGCAAGGACTCACTCGTACGCTCCAGCACCTCAGGGTATGCAATACCCCGAGCTGCTGGAGCGTGCAAGTGAGTCGTGCTTTTTTTAAAAAAAATTTTTAAACTCGTCTCTCAGCCCTCATAGCTAAAAAGAGCTCCACTGTTAGGCTACTGGTGTCGGAGTTTTGTGATGCCAAACAGCCAGCAGATGGGATTTCGGGAAAGCATCATTTGCCTCCCTCAACATCGTCCATACCTGCCTGGACTTTTCGCCGACACGGACCACTATCAACAGGGGCTCGGGGAAGTTTCTTGGGTCCGCCACGTTTTTCTTTCCAGGCTCTACGAGCCTGAAATTGTAGAGGGCCCTCAACTCCCTTTCCGCTGTCCATGTCGACTTGGCAGATATGGACCCCCTATGATTTTCCTTTTCCTTTCGGGCGGGTTGCTTCCGAGCCCCCCGAAGGACTTCGGTGTCTTTTGGGGTTCTGGGATGCTGAAGGTGCTGGCGGAGGAAGGGTAGGGCGTGTTTTTGGTGGGGAAGCCGGGGAGATGGGCTCGGTAATGGGCACTTTTGTGGGTGTGGATGTCATTATTCTGGGGGAGAGAGGGGCACCCCTTCCGCTGGCTGTGTTCTGTTCCTTTAGGTGTTTTAGCAGTTCTCTGGCCATGTCCGCTTTTTCTTTGCCCGGACTGGCGCAGCCACCCCTACTCCGCGGTGCCTCTCCTAAGGGACTGTCGGTGTCTCCCGGTTGGGGTTTATGTGGGGACTGAAGAACCGCTGTTTGGGCCTGCCACTCCGTCTGGCTTTTTATTTGGAATTTCGTCCTTGGGAGAAGGCGAAGCCGACTTGGGAGTGGGGCGTAAGTGTGCCCCCACTGTGGACCGGATTTTTCTGGCCCCAGCAGTAGGCGGATCAGCGGTCGATCCCTTTTCGACGGCCTCTGTAGGTGGAAGGGGATCTTGCCACTGCCAGTCACTGGGATTGTTTTCCGTCCGTCCACGTCCAAACAGTTGTGAATAGAGCCGAAGGCCCTCTCTAATCGAGCATAACGTCGAACCTCCATTCCCCGCGCATACGGTCAGAAGAGACAGCGACGATATCTCCATATTTCAGGAGATATGCACCAATGTGTTCGCCTAACACGTAGGAAGGCACCTCGAATACTGATAACATGGTCCGCCTTCTACCAAGGTATTCCACACGAAGAATATGGTCCTTCGTGTGGAGGTCCCTTTTTAGTAGGTTTATGCAGTCTTCACTGCTGGGTAACAGTACGTCCCACATAGCAAAAGTGTTTCCCTTCACAATCTGTTCTACTTTTACCACCAAACCGGTTAGTGATTTGATCACGCTGTCTTTCGTTGACCTGACATTTTTATGTCAATCAAGAAGACTGACACCATTTTTGTCTCGATGCTTTTTAGTTCTGGCAAATCTACCATAATCCCTCCCTCTTTTACAAGGTGGGTAAAATTATGGCATCTTTTGACGAACTTCGTCACATCGTTTTTTTTTCTTGGCTATGGTCTTTCTTTTCTTTTTCCTCCTGAATGGGGGGGGGCGTGTCTTTTTCTCCCTCTTTGCTAGGGGACTTAATTTTTGTTTTTTGGGTCCCCCATCATTTCTTTTTCTAGTGTCTTTCATTTTTCCGTCCTTATCCCCCCTGTCGTGGGTCTTAAATAAGACCCTCGTGGCCTGATTGTTATCGTCAGCCATGAGAGTAGGGGCCCACGGAGAAAAAGTAAAATGTCCTACCTTATCCAAAAAACGCTGAAGAGTTCCAGTGGCTGCGTCAGTCCGTTTATCTTCCACTTCCGGCAACTGGGCTTGTTCAAAACTGGTAATTCTGAGACTAACAGAAAGCTTTATTTATTTACCTCCCCACGAGGGCAAATTCGACATGAAGTCTTTTTTAATGTGGGGGTTCGGCCTGCACGCGAACGTGCAGAGGGGTGGGAATCCCAAGTCCCCGTGACTAGGGACCTGAGGGGGGAGAATCCCAAGTCCCTGTCATTGAGACAAATGCCCCGAGGACAGGGATGGGTCCTAAAAGCTCCTCAGGACGGAGCCAAAAGGCCGAGAAGCGATCCTTTTGGTAGCAGAGCGTATGAGACTAACAGACAGCACGAGCCTTTCTATTTGAAGATCAGAGAATTTCACTAACGACAGAAGCTATGTGGAAGATTTTATAGTAAATCATACTGCCTTGGGATTGGTCAATTTACTTTTGGCGCCTAACAGATTATAATTGTTCTCTTAAGATGATCACTGATTGGCTTAGAGGAGAGGCAGTTTCTGCTTTTGATTGGTCAATTTCGCTGGAGCCTACTGTTTCTAGCTTTTTGACCCATTAAGCAAAAACGAAAAAAGAATTAATATTTATCTATTCAATAGATCAGTAAGTTTTGTTTCAAACGGCACCACTTGTCAGTAATTTATCTGCTTATTTAATCAACAGTGTGGTTTTTCTGTTTCTCTGTCCGTAACAATGGACTCTTTCACTTAAAGGTAACAATTTTGATGATGCAAGTATCTTCTACCAACCATTTGAAACACTGGAATCTTCCATTGAAACAAGTTCAGTAGTTTCTTTTCTAAAAAAAAATAATCTCCTAGAAATTCAATTATATCCGTGAATCTTTTCACGGGGATTAACTAGTTTGTATATATAAGTGAGAGGTGTTACACCGTCTGTCTGTCACACTATAGAAACCACCTAAACATGGGAGCAGCACAACAACATTTGGCATGCATACTCAATCGAACTAGGAGGGGGGTGTTAAAGTAATAGGTTTTGAGAAATTTTATTTTAAAGGTTCTAGAAGGAGAGTTCTACTTATAATGTAACTATAATGCTAAACTGGACCCTTAACTTCCGTTCACTATATATACATATACATATATTCTTATTTTATATGTTTATATATGAGGGGTTAAAAGTTAAGGATTACCCCCCCCCCTTTAGGGACCAAAGTGAAGGGAAACTCTTTCCCTTTTAAGGGATCAAAGTAAAGGAAAACTTCCACACTTCAATGGGTCAAAAATGAGGGGAAACCTTCCCCCCCTTTAAGGTGTCAGAAGTGAAGGGGAAATTTCCCCCCTTTAATGGGTCAAAAGTGAAGGGAAACCTTTTTTTCAAGTTCTGCTGCAATCAGCAGAACCAGTTGAAGAAGTCAATCAGTTTCCATACTTGGGTAGCCGAATATTCCATAAGGGATTCACAGACAGTAGCCCCCCTCTGCACGGCCCAGCCCACACCCAATCTATACAAATGAAACATGGAAAAAGACTACACAGATCATGAAAAAGCTCAATGTTTTCCAGAAAAGGTGCCTCCGAAGAATTCTCAAAATTATAGAATTACAAATGAAGAAGTTCTTAGGAGAAGTGAGCGGAAGCTGCTCACTGATACTATACCAGAGAGACGCATGAAGCTAGTTAAACACATCCTACGCATGACAGAATATATATATAAGGGGTTAAAAGTGAGGGGATACTTCTCCCCCCTTTGAGGGGCCAAAGTGAAGGGGAACTTTTCCCTTTTAAGGAATCAAAACTGCAATCTTTGTGGATTCTAGCGGGTGGGGGGGAGAAAGAGAGGCAAACCAAGAAAAATATGCTGCTCAGAACCACTGCTAAACAAGGTGATCAAACTTATATCCAATAAAAGAAATAATTTGTTGTACTGCTTTCATAGAACATTAGTAGTCTCCTGGGGTGAATCTATAACTAAAGACAAGAAATGTTTTAATTGGACAAAGTCGCCAAAGGTAGAAACACAATTTGAAATATGATGCGCCGCAGAGAACTAGACACTTTCCTGCCATTTGTAGTCAAATATATCTGATAAGGTAATATGAAAATGAAAAATATTGAAATATATTTTCAATTTCAGTGTTCTAGACGTTATAAATATTAAAATTCTAAAATTTAAAAATATAAAAGAAACACCTTAGAATGAACTTTTTTATGAACGTAGTTCCGTCTTGTGTATTGGTGTATGTTTTCTGGTGTACATGTTACGGCTGTTTAGGCCATTTTCAACATCTGAACCCTGAGAAGGTAATGACTATACATTTGTCATGAGTAGAAATAATAACTTCTTCAGTTTCGTTGTAGTTGACGATGTCTTTCACGGGGGGGGGGGTGATGCTGATACAGTTTCATTAGAAAATTAGGTTGTTGGCCAGGAATTTCATTTCCCCACCGCTGTTATAGGATTTGAAAGTTTTTCGAGGTCCGCATTTTTGTATATATAAAAAAATAGCCAGAAATGGCCAGATGGCCAAAATGTTCAAAACAGACCTGAGCGTAACTAGGGAATTGGAATTAGGTTTCTATTGGGAATTAGCACTCAAACGTCCAGTGATAACGCTGGTTAACACCCTGCAAGTAAGTTTTATAGCTTAGCTAGACCAACCGTCCTCTTTTACCCGGGTTTGGGCCCGGCAAGATGGCCCCAAAAGGAACATCTTGGCATAGTTTCAAGTTTTCATACCTGCCTAGAAATGGAAATGGAAATCTAAATGACATTTAATAGCCTAAAACCTATCACACTGACAAAATGAACTCTGGCCTTTTCTGATTTGAAATCTTGTTTTGATGTCAACTTCCAACTCTGAAGAACACGAAAATCTGTCAATTCTAATTAAAGTATCTCCAGGTCTTCATCAGTTGAATCTCTTTGAAATTCAAATAGTGTTTCGGATGAGATGGAGAGACCAGGACTAGCTGTCCATGGCTAAGACTTGTGTTCTCGGCCCATCGTCAGTGTTTCTAGAGCTACACAGCTTTTTAACGTGAAGTGTAAAAATATGAGATACATGCAACGTTTTTAAACGAGAAACACAGTAGCTGCTAACTTTGTTTGTTTGACATTGTTTGACAACTCAAAATTCAACAATATTCTGGATGAGAACGTTAACGTTAATGAGTGTTGATAGTAGATTTTGTAGTAATCACGTTTCTTATAGTGAAGATTCCTGGAGCGTCGCTATGAGTAAGTCAAATAAAATGAACATACTATTTTTAATCGAACTTCGTTTTTCTCAATGAACCAGTGGACTTTCATGTCAGTTTCTTTCAGCAAAGGCCACGGCACACGAACGAAGAATGAACATCAAACGATATCCGACCAGTTCCAACTATACACACCAGTACAACACACACGATTTGTTTGCGTATATGGGGTTCGATGATACCCCATAACGTAACATAATACCCTTCTTGTTGTTTTTTGAAAATTCGTACTTTTTTAGTGATTGTCGATCAACAAAAGGCGAGAGAAGTAATTCATTCATTGGTCACCCCTTTTCCCATTCTTTTTATATTGATCACCCCCAACACGGCATGCTGAAAACAGACAATGGTCGCATGACGGTTTCTATTGAATGAGTAACCAGACCTGTTTCAAATTAAATTGACCTACCTGTAATGACTTGAAATGACCTTTTGCCACCTTCTGTTCAATTAATTTAACATGTCTGGCCAATTAGGACACTTCTTGCTTTTGTTTACAAAAGTCAATGCAGGAACCTAGCAATAT
>VCCN01002490.1:293034-328280 GCA_006491835.1 Architeuthis dux
TGAGAGATTATCTGTGTTGATAACATTTGATTTATTGTACCCCTGCCAACGCAATTGTTAGGGAAAGTAATTGTGCATAGATCCGACTCAGAATTTAATCACTTCTACCGTAGTCTATTCCTTCCACAACATTTCATCGAGAACTTTTGGAAATATCGCGATATTATGTAGTGTGGACATCGACGTCGGGAACGTAACTACGACGTAGGGGAGGTAATATTTTGATCACTTTTTTCGTAGACTATTGCTACCCTTCCGCAAAATTTCATTGAAATCCGCTAACTTTTTGGAGATATCGCGTGGACAGTCATGAGCGTATACGTGAATGTATGAAGAAAAAAACGGAAAAATATCTCTAACTGACGAAGGGGCAATGAAGTAAGGAAGAGGTGGTTACATTTTGGGGCGTATCCGGAATTCTTTTTAGATTCAGAGAATCTTTCCGGTTTTTTCCTAAATTTATGTATACGCTTATTTCTGTCCACACGATATCTCCAAAAGTTCTAAAGAACTTCTATGAAATAGAAAAATATCTGTCAATAATAAAAAAAATCCCTTGATCCGCCCCAACTCTTCCTTACCCCATTGCCCACCCTTCCACAAAATTTCACTGAAATTCATTGAGTACTCTTGGAGATATCTTGTGAACAGGCATAAAGACAGACACGACCGAATACATATACCTCTTCGTTGGCTGAGGTAAATATATAAGCAATCACAAAAATTATATTCCCATATCGGTATACTACGTTAGATGAGCCGATTACTTTGGGTGTAAACTTACCGTGTCTCTGTATTTTAATAGAAAAAAAAAGCAGACTATAAGTGGTCAGGAGGATCTACATGTCGCTAAGTCACTCCCGAAACGTCTTGGTACGGTAGGTGAAAATGCTGAGATCTTAATTTTATGTTTATTCAAAATTGTGGAGCGTCTTTGAGCGCCGGGAAATACGGTAAATAAAGAAATATCTATCACGGGATTCATTGGTCACTAGGAAAGTCGGTTCTCGGTCGTTTCGTCGAACGACGTGTCGCACATCCACACAGTCAGCCGACAGCAGTTTCGTCCTGCGGACGATTCGGAGACAACTTGTTTGACGAACATCACTTTTGCCGACTTGTCTTTTCGCCGACTGCCGTTTCGTCGAATACTTTTTTGTATTCGTCAAACAGTCTGTCGGCCGACTGTGTGTTGACGACATGTCGTTCGTCGAAACGACCGGACACGGGAAAGTCGCACAAATTCATTGTCTTTTTAATGTTGTTTATACATTAACACATATTTGGAACTGTTTGCCTTAGATTACAAAAAGCAGAACCATAAGTTCAACGATGCGTCCACCATCTGTGATAGTAGTAGCAGGAGGTTGAGGAAGAAGAGGAAAAAGAAGATGACGATGGTTCACCCGAAGATCTTAACCAAGTTGTGGTAGTAGTAGCATGAGGAGAAGGAGGAGGAATGGGAGGAAGAAGAGTGTAGTTCACCCGAAGGTCCGGACCAAGTTCCATATCAATCCGATATGATACAGCTGAGAAAATTGATATTTAATATATTAGGGACCGACCGACCGCAAAGTGTTTTATAGAGATGCATGAACGCATCTAAAAAACAAAGAGGATGATCCACGAATAAACAATGTTTGTGTAATTTTCAGCTTGTGTTAAATTTTAAAACGAAAACGGTACCGTATATACTCGAGCTTTCAAGATCAAATAGATCTTCATTCGGTTAAAATGTATTCACGGTGCGAAAGGCTAAGTGCCAAGGCTGCCAAGGATGGGCTTTTAAACCCAGATATGGGTTTTTTGATACCTGTTTGGGTTTCTGTTTTTTTACAATGTTTTTCTATATACAGTTTCTGAAATATCTTATTACTTAAATCTGTAGAGTAGCAACCGGAAACAATTATTTGTCTTAACAGTATTTCACATTATACTTTGCACTAACCTTCATATTATGTATCCAAAAATGTTTGTTAAATGTATATAAAATAAAAACAACCTTCCCTCACTTAACCTTTTGATCTTTAACTGAAAACGGCACTACCGTACGAGCCGGGTTCGGCCATTTAAAAATAGGAAAAAAAGAATTCCTGCAAGTAATGTTGTTATGCTTTCAATCCAGAAGATTTTTGTCCCCTCGGGAAATTTATCAGTTTTGAAAAAAAAAAATTTAAGGTTTTTTTTTTGTGGAATGGGAGTCTATTTACAATGTAACTATAATGCTAAAGTGGACGCCATTCGTACGGATGTACAGATTCGAGGTATCCGGTTACTTCCCGTGTGAAGGTTGTAAAATACTCTCACTCCAAAACAGGCAACATACTGACCATATCAGCTAAATCTACAAGCTCTACTCTCTCTCCCCCTCTCTCTCCTAGTCTCTTTTTTGATTTCTCTCTTTTACTCTCTTTCTCTCACTCTGTCTGTCTGTCTCTCTCTCCTCCTCGCTCTCAAAGAAACTTTATTAATGTTGTTACGTAATGCACTTGTGTACACATACGTAAGCAGAACATGCAGTCAAAAGGATGAGATGAGACCATTTGTTGTTATGAAGTTGGCAGCTTTATTCTCCTGTGTCGGCATGGGCGTCCGCTGCCACTTTTCTGTGTGTGTGTGTGGGGGGGGGGGGGGCATTTATTTCCTGGGTCGGGGAGGGGCAAAACGGTATATCTTAGTGGCAACCCTGTTAAACGATAGCCATTCCACCTGTAGAGAAGGTGCAGCACTTGCCACCATTTGTAGTGTAAGCAAGTTGAACCCACTCTATGATCCAGATGTCAGATGTTGAATTTGACCGTTGACGGAAACGGATGACATGACCCTGGGTTGGCACAATGGATCGAGCACCAGCGAATAATAATACAGTCTTTTTATATGGTAACATTAGGCAGGAGAAAGACCCAGTACAATTGTTTTATGTAACCCCATTACATAAAACAATTGTACTGCACCATTATCCTTTATTGATTATTAGGTCCTAACTTTCAAACCTCTTCGCCCACGATGAGAAGGTCTGATCCGGGGGCGCGGGGCAAATGCTCCGTTTGCGCTCCCAGCGGATGTCCATATGTGCCGGGGTTTTCTCGTAAAAATTGATGAATAAAGAAAGTCATCATTGCATATTTAAAACGGTTTTATTTTCATACAAATCAACTAATATGTACAACAGAATATCTAATAAATGTAATATATACATAAATGAATGCGAGGAAAAAAAAGAATAACACACTATTGTAAGACGAGTTATCTCGTCCGTGGCGCTGGACTGACGACTTGCTCGTCTGTGGCAGCGAGCAGGTTAACAATGTATGTTTGACATTGTCTTTCGAGGAGAAGAAGAGAACGAAAGAAAAAAAAATGCCGTATAGTACCGTGTATGAGTCGAGTCCTTAAAGCGAAACATTTTTTACCAAAACATCGGAGGTCGGCCTCTACATAGCTAATAGCTTCATTTGGTTAAATGGAAAATATTCACCAATTATTACTATTAAATGATGGAGATATAAAACATGTTTCAATTAGCAAAAAAAGCTGTGCAGTGCCTTCAGCAGATGAAGCTCATTGCCTTATACTGTATAAACATTCTTTTAGTAATCTATGAGGAAGTTCTTAGTACAAGCTAACTTATTTCTCTTGATTCTACACATAGTAGTAATAGTCTTAAGTTGTCTGAATTTCTTAGATGAAGCATTGTCAATTATTATTAATTTCTGACTAGTATTTCTTTCATCTTACTTCTATTGTTTTTACACATAGTAGTAATAGTCTTAAGTTGTCTGAATTTCTTAGATGAAGAGTAGTAGTAGTAATAGATGTAATAATATTATCTTGAATTTTTTATTAGATGAAGCATTGTCAGCCATTATTAATTTTTGACTAGTATTTCTTTCATCTTATTTGCTTTTCATCTACGCTGTTTACAATGTCATAGTATGTAAAAGGGATGCGAGTTCGAGTCTCGCCGGGAGCTTAGTCTTTACTTCCTATCCGTGCTGTTTAGTAATGGCCGTAGACTGGCGATTGTTGTAATAAAAAGAAATTAAAATTAAGATGAAAGAAATACTAGTGAATGTTTAATAATGGCTGACAATGTTTCATTTAATGAAAATTCAAGAAAATAATATTCTATATTGAATGACTTAAAAATGAATCGCCTCATAAGGACTGATTTGACCGATCACCGCTAAAGAAGCTAACATTTTTTTTACTTTCGTACTAAGCTGGCACGGCAATGTCTGAGTTTTAGTTAAAAAACGATTATTTGAAAAAAAATTAAATCAAGTATTGTAAACCATTTTTATTAAATTTTGACTGCTCCTCATTTTAATTTTTAGTAGTTTAAAAAAAAAATCAGAATGTGTAAAATGGTTTATAAACGAATAATAAAAGCTTTTTTTACTAAAACAAAGTTGAATTGTAATTTAAAAAAAACAACTAAAAGTCAAGATGAAGGTAAATAGTAGTTAGAAATGAATAAAAATGGTTTACAATACTTCGTATAAATGAAAATTAAATAATAAAATAATCGATCGCTTTTTTTTTACTAAAACCAAAACAATAACACTGCCGTGCCGGCCTTACTGAAATTGTGATTAAACACACTAAAAATTAGGATGAATGTAAATAGTAGTAACAAATTAATAAACATTGTTTACAATACTTCATTTAATAAAAACAAAAATAAAATAATCGTTTTTTACTAAAACTCAAACAGTTATTGGCTTAGTATTTGAGTAAATAGAAATACTGTGTAAGTACGAAAGTAAAAAATGTTAGTTTCTTTAGCGATAATCAGTCAAATCAGTCCTTATGATGCGATCCATTTTTGACGGTTAAGTCGTCCTATTTTGCCAATACTTGAATGGAAACATAACATTTTTATTGAAAGTTGCCACGTTTCAGTGTAAATTGGCATACTAATAAATGGTAAACAGGATAACTGACCATCAGTTTAAAGGTCATAGGGGTCATTTTTGAGTTTTGGGAGATGGTATAAAAGATTATTAGTTGTTTGCGTAATTTGTTGCTGAATTTCTTGGAAAAACATGGGGTCGACTATTGTACGAGGCATATAAATTAATGGTCACTTGGACAAAAAAAAACCCATACACAGGTAATACGGTAAATTAATAAACTGTCCGCTGATTGTCTGCACTGTTTTATTTGCCTTAACTCGTTCCAGATATATGTATAGATTTTGTTCGGACTGTTGTCCTCATCTTGGTTCATCTTTTGAACACAACGTTTCGGCCGTTGTACCCTACGGCCTTCTCCAGGTGGGTGTTGTAAAAAGGGGAGGGTTTGGGATATTGGGACGGGGGACCCCCTCGAAGCGTGGGGGTAGAATGTCCTCAATCCGCTGTTTATTTTCGGGTTGGAGATTTCCCTAGGTCAGAGGTGGGCCTTAAGGCCGCATGCGGCCCTCTAGACCATCACATGCAGCCTCCTACGGCCTTGTCGGAGAAATTCTGAATTTCTTTTATAAATGAGAATTCACAACATGGACAATGGATAAATGAAAAATAGTCAGTAATTTAATTTTTTACGTATAAATTTATATTCGAATAACATGTTGTACCAAGTAAAATCATTATTAATCACCGCTACCCACAACACAGGTTTATTGCTGGGTTTAGGTTATTCAGGTGTTCTGACATTTATATGTATCTAAGTATCTATCTATGTAGCCGGACTTCCCTCCCCACCCCAAATAGGTTTTTAGAGGGGGGTTCAATATGCGATGTAAGTGTATGCTAAATTGTGCCCGCTTGCTTTTTTGAAATTTCAGACCTTTTTATTGATCACAGCCCAACAAAAGAGAAGGTAACTTATTCATTGATCACCCCCTTTTACAACCTTTTAATTGATCACCCCTAACACAGCATATATGGGTGGTGGTGATTCATAATTTCCCTTGGAATGCTAATAACTAATCCACTTCCAGGCGTGTTGCATGTGTTTGTGTTTCTATCGATTGGTGTTTATTTGATTTATTTTGTTTATTTTCCTCCCCATCATGTCTAAGAAGACAAAAAGAACACTAAAGAAAGAAAATCGAGCTTTTAAGGATGATTGGGAATTGCAATATTATCTTATGTTTGATAGAGATAAAATGATTTGTTTGTTCTGTGATACTGCAATTTCAACAATAAAGAAGTACAACGCAAATCGCCATTATTGCAACTCACAAGGAAAATAAATATGCTAAGCTAGAAGATGAGCCTCAAGATTGCATTGCAGAAATTAAAAATGGGAAGCAAAAGCAAAGACGGCTTTAAATCAGTAGTACATCAAGGAAACGCTTCTACTGAAGCAAATTATAAAATAGCCTATTTACTTGGAAAAAAGGGAAATTAATGATGCAGAACTCAAAAGAATGCATAATTGAAGTTGTAGGATGCTTATATCCTGATATGGTTAACACATTAACCTCTTTTAAGAAGAACAAATGTTGATCGGCAGCAGGAATTTAGCTCTCAACCTTAAAAGACCAACTTGAAAAGATAATCCAAAAGGAAACTATATATTATTCAGTAGCTTTGGGTGAATCTGCAAATTCTACTGACGCAGCACAAGTATTATATCTTGTTCATGTCATAACAGAAGATGTTCATTTATATGAAGAGTTACTTTCTTTGGACACACCAAAACGAATACACGAGAAATTGATATATGTCGTTAAGTTGCACTAAACTTAGTGAATGTATGAACTGATGGAACACCACCTACGCCGGGAAAGCACCGAAGATTTATTGCACATCTTAAAAAGGAACGTTCCGATCCAAATGCCCTGATTTTGTTTCATTGTATTTTGCATCAACAAAATCGATGTCCCAAATCAACTATTTTAAATGAAACTTTAAAGGAAGTTATTGGTATTGTGAACTATATTCGAGCAAATGTAATGTGACATTGACAATTCGGACAAATGCTCATGATGAATAATGAGATAATGAGTGTTGATTTGCCCTATGATTCCAAGGTGCGCTGGTTATCACAAGGACAGGTATTAGTAAAACCTTTATCTTTATGAGAACAAATAATTAAGTTTTTTCAAGAAACGAATCAACATTGCGAATTATCTCGTAAAGATTTCCATAAAAATGCAGCGTTTCTATGTGATGTAATTACAAAGGAAACTGATTTGAACATTTCTTTGCAAGGTAAGTGTAAATCTATATATGACATATAGCAAAATATCCAGGCCTTTAGAAAGAAGCTAACTTTTTTTAGATCCCTTGTAGCACAGTTGAAACTTTCTGAAGAACTCTTTCCTGAAAATGAATTAAGGAAGATGAGGAGTATTCCAATGAATCTAGTTATTGACACATCAATCAAAGAATACAACGAAAGATTCACAGATTTTGAAAAGCCTGATACCATTCTGAAATTAGCTTTTCAATCCTATGTGGTTGACGTACCAGAGACACCAGAAGAATTGCAAATGGAGTTGATTGAGCTCTCTAAAGATAACATTAATCTATGTTTGAAAGCAAGAAAGATCCAACTGAAATCTGGAAAACTGAAGTTGAATATCCTCTCCCCCGGGAACTTGCGCGATGTTTTTCGTATCTTACCCAAATTAAGACTTCTTTGAGGGCCCAAATAACAGATATGCACCTGGAAGACAAATTAAAATTGCGCATCTCTAAAAAAAGCAATCCCCCAAAACCCATTAAAAGGCTAGTAAAGTTTTTCATTTCTTTAAATAGTATATACTAATTAAATTAGGACATAGGTTATTAACCAAATGTTTAGAATTTTAAATTTTTCTGGAAACGGACTAAACATTTCTTGAGTACGGACTTAGAAGACAATAAATCTCAATGTGGCCTTTAAACATGAAAAGATTCCCCACCATTGGCCTAGGTCATAATCATGTTGCTGTTCATTTTTGGTGTTATAATCATGTCGATGTCCACCACTGGTGCCATAGAAGCGTTTTTCTAAGGGGTTATTTAGACCCACGAAGAAATTACTGACTTCATGGCCGCCATGTTGGAATTTCTAACCCTCCCTATTTACGACACCCACCGGAAAAAGGCCGTCGGGTACAACAGCCGAAACGTTGTGTTCAAAAGATGAACCAACAGTCCGAAAATATCTATACATATTGATGATCCCTCATCTAAAAAATTGAGACAGAAATTACCGTTCCAAATAGTTGGATATATCACATGGAATCAACTCAGAGTTTGTGAATCAATTCAATACAATCGTGGAAAAGCAAAATTGTCATTTTAATGGATTTCAAACGCCTTGAACGTAATTTGACTTTTCAGTCCAAATGCATCTTTGTAAATATTGACAAATGGTTATTTTTGGTTATACGGGTTTAAAAACGGTTAGCTATAAATGGCTACTTCCATTTAACTTTAGCAATAAAAATAGCTATTTTAATAACGTTAATAATGTTAATAACGAAGATGATGGTAAAAAACAAATTATTGACTTTTAATTGATTTAAAATAATTTATATAATTATTAAATTATTGTCTTTTGTAAAAAAGAAAGAAGAGAAGGCCATACACGCAGTAACCCTAAGCAATACGTCGCCACTAAATTTTCGTTTTTTTAATAAAACAAAAGAAACTAAAGTCATAAGTCTAAAGCCAACCCCCACTTGTCTCTTCTTTGACTGAAAATAAAATAGTGTTTTCGTTATGCAACGATTGTTTGTTGAAACAATCAAACAAACAATCGTTGCATAACGAAAACACTCCTCGCTTCTTAACATTAAAACCCAACCCCACCGGAAATTTATGTTGCTAAAGTTAAACGGAAGTAGCCATTTTATAGCAGACCGTTTTTTAAACCCATATAACCAAAAGTAACCAGGACAAATATATTAAGCCGAAAAAAGAAAGAAAAAAAAGAAAAAAAAAGAAAAATTATTTTGTTGGTTGTATACGCGAATAGTTTCAGAGTTTTTCTTCTTTTTTTTTTTCAAACAACGGGAAGCATTTAAAAATAAAATACAGATGAATATATTCCTGTTATCTCTTTTACTGCCTAGAAGCGTCTGAATGTCCATTTGTCCCTATTACTATTAGGGGCAATGCAGAAGAATCGGGCCACCTGGATACAATTTCAGCTTGCTTAGTTTCAAGTAAGAAATGCTCAAGAAAATGCTTTCAGGTGCCCACTTGATGAGTGAGATAGTTATGTATTTCCCACCGGTGTCGATGATCAGTGTTCGATCCCAAGTAAAATCTAGGATTTCAAATTCTGATTTTCAAGGTAGGTAGTCCTTCTCTTGGAGGATTGACGTAACATAATCTTCCTACCTCTCCCCATTTGTCTGTGCGTTGGAGTAAGTTAAGCGTGTTTTCTGTTGGATCTATGGCCATTCAGGTCTAGTCGTAGTAGTAGGCTATTCTTGTTTTCGAGTATTAGAAACCGTCAACCAAAACTGTCACCAAAAATGTCAAAATAGGTTTCTTCAGTTTTTCAGTTGGTCCGGCTGGCTGGCTATGTATCTTCAGTTGAGCTAGAGGGCTGAAAATTTAAACATTTACTCCTTATTATGTCTAGAAATAAATCCATCCCATAATATTTGCAATGTAAGTTTATGCTAAATTGGTCCCTTATTTTGTGTCCGGCTGCATTTTTTCTTGTTGAAAATTCGGATTTTTTTAGTGATCACTGTCCAACAAAACTTATTCGTTGATCACCCCTCTTTTGCAATTTGTTTTAATTGATCAGCCCCAACATGGTATGCTGCCAAAAGTGACGGTTTCTATTGAGTGACTAACCAAACCTGTTTCGTTTCTTTTGGGTTTCGCAGATCTTTTGTCTGTGTCGTTTGTGATCTTCCTTTCTGCGACAAGAACATTCAAACACTTCTGCAACAGTTGAAATGATTTGACACCAGAGTTGCGATCTGCCGTTTGTTCTTCCCAGGTTTCCGGGATGATGTTGGTCTTCTTCATAATCAGTTTGAGTTGATTTTTATAACGGCGCACAGAGAAAGCTGTCGGTTCTTTTGCTAAGTTCACTGTAGAGGATCTGTCGGTGAAGTCTGATGTCACTCATATGGCGCACATAGCCAGTTCATCTGAGCCGATGTTTGATGATAATGGCTTCAATGCTGTTAGCTTGAGCTTTCTCAACGACTGCAAGGTTGTTGACGCATCCCTCCCATTTGATATTCATGATTGATTGAAACTTCTGCTGGTGAAAGCACCCAAGTTTCTTGATGTCTCGATGGTACAGGGTCCATGTTTCGCATCCGTAATGTTGAAACGACAACAGCTTGGACTAAAAACGTTGTATTACACTAAAAGTCTCCAAAAGATATTTAGTGTTTTATACCTTTAACACAAAGATTTGTAAGCATTTTTTCAATTTTGTAAGGAATTTTTACTGTAGTGCTTCAAATGTCTCAAAACGTGTGCATGCTATCTTTTTAAAAAATGTATGTTAAGCTCTGCGTCTTTTCTCCAAAATATGTCGATGAGAACAAGACAACTTCTGAATATTCCAGAATGTACCTTTTTGAGCACTTACAGCTTCCTAGTTGAAATTGACCTAGCTGAAATTGTAACCCGGTGGCCCCATTTCTTTTGCACGCTATTGTAATTTAAATAGGCACAGTGCAGATAAATCACAGAGCCCCACCGGTAGATGCTCGACCTTTGTCCCAGTTGGTGGTATTTATTCGGCTTGATGCAAAATATGACACATGGTCATTTATTACGCTGGGATTTCACCGAAAAAAATATCTAGGCAACTCGGTCAAATTACAGACATCACTACTTTTTAATGCAGTGAAGAGGTTGCTGTCTGGTGATGGTGGCGGTGAGACGAGGCTCCGGTCACTATGCTAGAATGTCTTTTGGAGCTTCTTGGGCCGAGGGTCGGGAATTCTCGGGTGTATCTCTCGACCCATTCCGTTGCTGCGTCCGTTGCTGCTGCTGCTGTTGGGATTTCTCCTCTTCCTCTTCTTCTTCCTCCTCCTCTTCACTCTCACTCGCGTTCATATAACGACATTGGGCGAAATGTTCTTTGATCGCCTCCTGTTGTTGTTTACGCATTTTGATCCGACGATTCTGGAACCAAACTTTGACCTGCACTTCTGACAGGGACAACTTTCCAGCCAAATAGTATCTGCACAAAATAAAATAAATAAAACGTGAACAACTGGGAAGATGAACTGAATATTTGTATTACTACAGAATATTATATATATTAGAAACCATCAACCAAAACTATCACCAAAACTGTCAAAATAGGTTTCTTCAGTTTTTCCGTTGGTCCGGCGTACACGAATGGAGCTAGAGGGGTGAAAATTTCAACATTTACTCCCTAGTATGCCTAGAAGAAACGTGTTTACCCCTTTTTGTTTGCGGGGAGACATTGGGTAATATTATTAGTGACGCTGACACCGTACAGGATGGATTGGATCAATCATATATGTGACATCGATTCCTTTTAAATGAAATCAGGATTTGTAAATAGGAGGACTAACACGATTCCAAGTATAAGGTTCCAGTTAGGCTCCCTTACATTGACCGTCTTAGAAGATGTTAGGACAATTTGTCGTGAGTTAATGTAGTCGATAGGACAATTCGTCGCTGGTGTCTGTTGTAATTTGTTTGCGTTTGTTGGTTTCCTTGAACTGATCCATTATTTGTGAAATGTATAATATATTCACGTGCAAAGGTTAATTAATTTTAACAGAGTTTAGGTTAAAATAAAATGAAGTAAAGTGCCCTTAAGCTGAAAATTATCTGATACCAATTTAGGATATTTGAATCCAGTCCCCAAACGTTATATTTATTCAAGAATCCTACCCATCAACATGGATACCATCCAAATGATAACATACAAAGATATGAACCAGCGTATAAAACAATGTGATAGAAAAATACGATTCTCTGAACGGAAAGTCAATTACTTAAAAACAGTTTCACATAATCTTAAGTTTGAATATTTCGATATCTATTGTATTGAACTTTAATTTCTTAAAAGGAATTTGAACATTTTCTTGGGGTTGGTGACGAATTGTTCCATCGACAAATTGACCTCATGACAAATAAACCGGCGACAAATTGACCAGCAACGAATTGATCGGAAGCCTTTTAGAAATAAACCAGGATGGATAGTTGTAGCTCGATTTGAATGAAGTGCATCTCTTAAGGAAAGAGAAGAATTCAAAGAGGTTTTCGGACGATTGAACTCATTCTTGTTGTTTGTGTTGTTAACTCGACGTTTCGGGGAGGATTATAGACAGGGAACGCCGTTGGAAACTGAGAAAAATCAACGAAGGAGCATACATCAACATGTCGGCTGTATGTCGAGTGTATGTCAGACAAATGCGGAATTCAACTCGATTCAGTTTCCGCTACTCAACAAGGACAAGGTATTGGAATCAGGGCCTAACAAGGAAAGGAAAGGACGATAATGATGCTGTCGCTTCCAGTCTCTCGTTGTTATATTCATCACGTGACCACTCATTCACGCTTATATGTGTAACTGTCTCGGCCACGTTATAAGTGTTGCTACCATTGGAGAGAAAACATTTCTGTTTACCACCATCACATTCGGATAAGAAAACCTGAAGAAGGCCGTAGAATGGATCGGCCGAAACGTTGTGTGAACAACGCAAACAACACGAAGGGATTCAAAAACTCTTTGCATGTTAATGACTCTTTTCAAAGGCAAAGAGAAGAATAAGAATAAGATTCGGATATTAACCTTTCCGTTCCGACCATGTATTGCTGACGGCTGAATTCCGATTCCAGCTGTTCGAGTTGCTCGGGTGTGAAAATGGTGCGCACCCGTTTGCCACCCTTTCCGGATGAGGAATTTTTGGTTGGGACCCTCTGCAGTGAGACGGAAGAGTGGGGCTCCAGATGCTGTTGGTGCTGTTGCTGATGTTGATGATGATGCTGCTGCTGTCGCTTCCAGTCGCTCGCTGTCATATTCGTCACGTGACCACTGCTCGCCACCCGACCGCCGACCACGCCCTCTTCGACTGACACTGAAAACAGAATGGGAAGCGTGAACTTGAAATATCTGTTTCTGTGATCATTTTGGGACAGGGTCTTATAGATAACAATAACCGGCTGATATCATTAAGCAAAGGATATCAAAATTGGAACAATTTACATTCATTGTTATAAACAACTTTACATTCATAATTTATATAATAATTTTTAGAAAAATTAATAATAATTTTAAATTCATTTTAAATAAAGAGTTTGGGTCCGACTGATTTTGATAATAAAAACTGTTTGCTTCCTGATTATAATAAACGACTTCCTCTATATAAGGAAACGTCAACCAGTACTGTCAGCATTGTTGGTCTTGCCGGCTGGCGATGTATGTATCGCGCGTACAGGCCGCTCCAATGGAGCTAGAGGGCTGAACATTTAAACATTTACTCTAAAAAAACCTCTCCTCCTAAATAGGTTTTTAGGGGGTTCAATTTGCAATATAAGTTTATGCTAAACTGGTCCCTTAGTTTGTGTCCAGCAGCATTCACGCTTTCACAAAAGTTTGACTTTTTAGTGATCACTGAATCACTCGGATCGCCGAGTCCTTTCTTGCTAACCGTTTGGCCACCGGCAGTTCCCAGGTTCAAATGAAAGGGAGTAAAAACAGGTCTAGTTAGTCACTCAATAGAAACTGTCAGGTGACCAACGTATTTTGGCAGCATGCCGTGCAGGAGGGTGATCAATTAAAAAATGTAAAAAGTGGTAATCAATGATTGTTGGGAAGTGATCACTAAAAAGTCTGAATTTTCAAAAAACAAGCGTGAATGCTGCCGGGCACAAATTAAGGGACCATAAAAAACTATTTTAGGGGGGAATTTTAATAAAACAAAAAAAAAACAACGTTTTTTTAGACATAATAAGTAACTTTTTAAATTTTCAGCTCTCTAGCTCCATTGGCACGGCCTGTACGTGTAATACATACATACCTAGCAAGCCAGCCAGCCAGACTTAAAAACTGAAGAAACCTATGTTGACAGCTTTGGTTGACGGTTTCCAGAGAATAATGTCAAGAATCAAATGAAAATTTCTCCGGATGTCTTAAATGTGTGAATCTGCCTGCAAGGGAGGATTTTATTCCATCATGTTTAACCTTTTTATTTAGGCTATACAATTAAATTCCGAATTTAAATTCCTTTTATAAATTTAACATTTAAAAAATTATTTGACTAATTGAAAATGTAGTTTCTAAAACGAAGATCCATCCTACACGAAAGATTTTATTTATTCCAATATTCTCATAGAAACTGCGTTCGGTCGGAATCGAACGCATAATATCTATGTATGTGAAAGGTGGATAATTAAACGCGAGCCACGGCAGCTGATCATCGAGTAGCAATAAAATAATGCATTGAATATTATAGTATAGAGGAAGCCGCGTATTACAATCACAGATAATGTTATCAAATGGTTAGTTTTATCAAATTCAGACGGCTCCAAACACCAAGTCTTAGTATCGATTTTATAACAATGGGTGACGCGAAAAATTTCGTCTCCTCAAAAGGGGTTGCGAATAATGTCTCCTCAAAAGGGGTTGCGAAATTTTGTCTCCTCAAAAAGTGTTGCAAAATTTTGTCTCCTCAGAATGTCCTGGTTTAATCGACCGGTCAGCCGTTTTGTTCAATTTGAGAAACAAGTAATGCTCGATGTTAAAACGTCTCAATTATAAGAGAAGTGAGAAGATGTATGAAGATCTATAAAGAAGTCAATACGTTGAAGCCTTACATCAACCTCTGGTCGATAAAGGTGACCGTGGTCATTGGACGAGAGTTGAAGGCCGTAATGTCAGTGAGCTGTTGACCATTTTGGCAGATTGCTGGACGTTGGTCAAGCCAGTGTAAAAGAGAGCAGAAGACGGATGAAGATGTATTGACCATGTGTTGCCGTCTGCCAAGGCACAAATAAAAGGAATAGCATTGGACGTGCCTATAAAAACAAGGGAAATGTGGTTGGCTGCAAGTCAAGGGTTCACGGCCAGCAGGTACGAGAGGAGTTTGATCGACGGAGAGATTTATGGGCCGCTCAAGAGCCGTTCAAAAAGGCAGCGGTATTAGAAACGGTCAACCAAAACTGTCAACATAGGTTTCTTCAGTTTTTTAAGCTAGTCTGGCTGACTGGCTATCTGTGTATGTATCACGTGTACAGACCACGCCAATGGAGCTAGAGGGCTGGAAATTTAAACATTTCATCCTTATGTCTAGAAAAAAAAACTTTTCTTTTCAACCCCTCCCGCTAAATAGGTTTTTACTGGGAGTTCAACTTTCAATATAAATCTATGCTAAATTGATCCCTTAGTTTGTGTCCAGTAGCATTCACACTTATATTTGAACATTTTGACTTTTTAGTGTTCACTGTCCAACAAAAGGCGAAAGAAGTAACTTATTTATTGATCACACCCTTTTCCAATTTTTTAATTCAACATAGGTTTCTTCAGTTTTTTAAGCTGGTATGACTAACTGGCTATGTATGTATCACACTTACTGGAGCTAGAGGGCTGGAAATTTAAACATTTACTCCTTATTATGTCTAGAAAAAACTTAGTAGTGTTCTTTGAAAATACCTTAAATAGGTTTTTAGTGGGGGGGTACAATTTGGAATGTAATTTTGTGCTAAATTGATCCCTTAGTTTGTGTCCGTTTGCTTTTTGAAAATTCAGACTTTTATAGTGATCACTTCCCAACAAAATGCAATATTCATCGATCACCCATTTTCAAATTTTTTAATTGATCGCTCCAACACGGCATGCTGCCGAAAGACATTGGTCATGTGACGGTTTCTATTGAGTAACTAACCAGACCTGTTTTCGATTTGATCCGTTGCGCAGCGCGAGATTGAAACTGGCTTGGAATTCATTGGAATTGAATGAATTCGAATTGCGTAATGGTTGGAAGCAATGGCTGCCAGGAGATTAGTTTTGTTTACGAAGATTTATTTCATACTACAGGGCGTAGTGAGTGACGCCACTTCAGATGCTTAGTCGCCTCTAAGTCTAGTTCACATGTCGTAAACCAGGACCGAGTAAGTAGTAATATGATATGCATAGCCAAAGCAGAGACAACTGAAGTCGTAGCCAGCATTAGGGACTTTCAAATAAGGGTTTTTGTTTGGCTTTGTTTTGGTTGCCAAAAGGCACTAAAAACATTGTTAGCCATTTTATGACCATTTAAATGGCTAAATGGATTAGTCTTAAAATGGCTAAAACTAGCTAAAAGTAGCACACACACGTATTTTGCATTTCCGATAAGTCCTGCTGACGACACTTTGCAACATATGTATCTAAGTTTTGTCAAAATATAACCTTCTGGTGAGGTGTCACGATTTTTAAAAAAGATTTATATTTATTTCTGTCTTCCTGTTGGACTAGCCCCACCCCCAGGGTTTTCTCTTTATTTCTGACGAAATTGCGAGGGTCGGTCTTGAAGAAGTTGCTGGCTTGGTTTCCCAAACCCTTTTGGCCTGGTGACCCTCAGGGCGGAAACCTAATTCCAGTGTTTTTTCATTTAGCTTTATCCAATAATTCTTACTGAATTTAACTTCAATTTAATAATCAAGTATTAGACTGGAATTGGTCAGGGGTCTCCATACTATTATAGATGCTTTATTATTCAACACTGTTTCCCTTTTCCAGAGTCTCAATGATGCTTTATATAAAAAATGCTGTCATTTTTGTCAACATTTTTTTAATTTTCTTATTTTCATTAATATTTTTTACCATCCTACGGCCGTCAGGAGCATCCTGGCGATGGGTCGCGACCATGGGTTTGGGAACCACTGTTATACATACACAGCTAATAATGAAATAAGTATATAGATAATTATTAGATAGACAGATTTAGGTATACACAGAAGGATAAATTTAGATATAGACATGCCTGGCTGCACCAACTGAAGTATTGTATATATGATAAATAAATTCGTAGACCAACTTGAAAACTGAAGAAAATTTTGGTGACAGATTTGGTTGACAGTTTCTAACAATCAGTAAATAACCGTTTGGACTGTTTAAAATCGCAGTTTGCGGTTGTGTGTTTGCACATGCGCGTGTGAATTTCCGTTTATACGCTGTTTACAACCGATGATGTAGCGATAAAACAACAAGTGTCAAATTGAATGGGCTCGACGGGGAGACTGAGAGAGAAATGGGGCAGAAAGAGGAGAGGGAGGTGGGAGATAAAAGGTACAAACAAATAGAGAGGAGGAAAATCAACCAAACAAACGAAAACAAAAATGCAAAGCGCGTCCGGTAGAGGGCGCATCTGTCGGTTCCCGCCGTGTCTGGCAGGCCACAGCGCATGACTAAAACGTTGCCACAAAAGAACCCTAACCCCCAACTTTCTGTCCCTAGAACTCTTCCCACCCTTACGCCGCAGCATCAATCTCACCACCAACGTCTTACCCACCCATTCTACCCGACCCTATAATTATTTGTCTCATTAGCTAACAATGCCGCGTTCATGTACCCGGAAGGCAGCGGTTCACCGACATTGTTATCATCACGAGCAAATCCAACCGCCATCTGGGGTGGATTCGGGTGGGGACCTAAAACAAATGCAACAAGCAGCCGGGTAATTGTTGTGTCCTCCCCGGTTAGAAACGGTCTGTATCGATTTTATTGAACTGGAACAACCACGCATTTTGGAACCGTTTTTAAACCTGGCAATGAATGACGATGAAGATCGATATATAATGATTGCAATTGGCGTGCATATCGATGATAACAGTAAAAAGACATTCAGATAATTATTGGGTTATAATTAGTGTTAATAATTGGGAAAATCTTTCTAGTCGGAATATTAGTCACTGATTTTTATCTTGGAAACTAGAAAGCACTCAGAGAGTGCATATTTCTGCCAACGCCATTGTCAGGGGAGGTAATTGTGCATGGATCCTCCCCAAAATTTAATCACTTCTTCCGTAGCCCATTGCTCACCCTTCTACAAAATGAGAACTTTTGGAGATATCGTGTGGACAGACATGAGATTTTGGCGATATTATGTGGTGTGGACATATAACTACGATGTATATGTGACGTTGCAGACTAAAATTGTTTGTTTTCCTTATCTAATTTTGACAGAAACAAAAGCCAGAATTCTTTCAATGAATCATTCAGATCCTTAATACAAGTGCAGCTTTTCTCCCAACAATGAATCGTGGTAAGTAGATCTTCATCTTTGAGGTCAGGGGTCGGCAAACTACAGCCCGGTGGCCAAATACATCACACAGCCTCATTTCATCCTGCCTGCCGACTTCATTGAATATGTGATGTTGCATAAAAAATCCTTTGTTTTCCTTATCTATCTTTGGTTTGTGAACAATAAAATCCAGCATCCAAAAATAGATCAAAAGTCTTATTTTTCCAGTGGCCTCAAACGAATCAATGTTTTATAGCTAAAAATGTTTTAACACTACATATTCCTGCTGTTCTATTAATATACTCGGCTAAATTTGAAACACAATTTGACAATATCCCCCCCCCCCAAAAAAAAGAATTTCGTAGTTCTCATTGATAGATAGTATATGGAAGCTTATGTAGGTACATACTCCCATAATGGAAAAATAATTAAAAAATAAGTTGTTTCCATAGCCTTGTATGAACATTGTTTCGTTTTTATTTGCTATGACCCACAACATTTCTAATCCCATTTCCCAAAGGTTTGCCGATCCTTGGTATAAATCAACGAAAATAGATATACATTAAAATCTGGAACCTTAATTATAAGTATTTTATTATATTATCTGAGATTGTAGCCTCTTCGGCATTTTTAAAAAAACTGAAATTTATAACCATTATAAACAAAATGGCAGCCACTGGTCTCTTTCAGTTGTCAAATGTTATCAAGACAAGGCACAGCTACTCGTTATATAAAAAAAAACTCTTCTTCAAGCATGTACAAAATGTACCCCGTTTAATCACCAGGCTTCTGTGGCTGAACTGGTTAAGGCGACATCCATGAAAGACGGACTTCTGAGGTGTGGGATGCGAATTTAAGTATCGTCGAAAGCTATTTCTTCATTTACGATTTCGTGCAGTTTACTTTAGCAGTCGAAGTGTTGTGCAGAAGCGTACTTTATGATTTTTATTGGGGTGCAGACTTCTAATTTGCCGACAATGTGCAGACCGAATAGAGGAAGAAATTTACCCAAATATGAGGTATTGGGGGTGCAGAATCCCCAAACCCACCTTCAGTATGCCCCTGGTGTTGTGATGAAACAACAACAAAATAGAGAAAAACTAGTAATGAAAGAAGCCTGGCTGCTGCAGAGTCAAACCCCATTCCTACTTCTATTCTTACTGAAGATGATTACTGCAAATGTTGTATTGTATATATAATAAATATACAGTTTCGTAGATATGTAAGACTTGTCAATTTGGCTCAGTCAGTAAGAGAGCCGCTTACCGATCACTTGGTCGTGATTTCAAATCACGGTAGGGAAATGTCAATTTTATACATCGGTTTGGTTTAACGTTAACAGACTAACAGTGAAGAGTTCACTCCCCTAAATTAGGTGATTCTCGTCGTCGTCGTCACGGTAGAAAAACAAAGTCAACTCCACCCTCTGAGTTTGACAATAATAATAAATTATAACAATAGAATGTATAGCAAAGTAAATCCACGCTTAATCGGATTATCTATTTGCCTGGATTAAACCCTAATCCGACACTTCTCTTCTTCTTGGAGGTAGATGATAAAACTCCATTAACCCATTAACTACAGCAGGTGTCGAAAAGTAAGAGTTATTAGTATTACTGCGAATGACGGAAATATCAGTCATTCGCAGTTAATGGATTAATATGCCCCCCTCTCTCTCACAATGACCATAACTCTTTTCATTAGACATCTGTGCACTCTCTCTCTCTCTCTCTCTCTCTCTCTCTCTCTCTCTCTCACTTCAGCCATTGTCCAGCATGTTCGACTTTCTTTCCCTCATTTTATGGCTTTGAAAGACAAAAGGACAGCCCTAACCCCCATTGTTTTGCTTTTGAAATTGGGAGGTCAATTTCCAGGTTTTTTGTATGTCTCAAAACGGTCCTAAAATTGTCAATATTTAAAAAGATTACCCACGGAGGCTTACAGTGCCCCGGACCCCCAGCTGCACAAATTCTCTTTCATACCTGATGTGATCCCCGAGCATAAATCCTAGATACAGTCTTACCGTATACCTAGTTCCTAAAACCTATTTCCATCACTGGCCCTGGCCAAACAAAAAAATTAAATCGTCTTTCGGAATCAATTCCGTAAAACCCAAGTCTGCCAGATCTGGGTTTTGCGATACCTGTCTGGGTTTCTGGGTTTGTTTTTTAAAAATTTAATGAAATCCAAGTTTTCCATACATTACAGTTTTTCAAGTTTTTCATTACTTGAATCTGTAGAGTAACAACCAGAAACGAACCTTAACTCATGTATTTCACATTATACGAACTAACCTTTACAGGATGTATCCAAAAATGTTTGTTAAATGTATATAACATTTAAGCATTTCTATTTTTCGCAATATGAGTTTCGTCAAATTTATTTCCTCTTACATTATGAAACAAACAAACTTTCTGCACGACTGAAAAAATCTAAGAATTATAACGAAACGATCTCAATTTTTTAAGATTTCGAGGAATCGTAATAAAATCGAAAGTAACATTTCTTTATTAAATTTGACTAAATATAAAGTGGTGTGTTACAATACTTCATCCAATAATAAAGATTGATAAGTAATATGTATTTGTAACACTATGTAGTAGCTAACTAATAACTGTTAATTATCTTTACTCATTTGAGTAAAGATAATTAATTTTAAAACTGCCTATTTGAGTTCTATGTTATCTGGGGGTTTTGCCTATAATCTGGGTTCATTTTAGCACGGGATCTTGGGTTTTTTTGAAAAGCTACTGACAGCCGTGGTAAAAGCTACTACGTTCGGAGCGTTGAGCCCGTGTTGAGTGAGATTGCCTCCTGAGAAAGGTTTGTTCAAGTACCTTTTGGTTCCCACGCTCGCAAACCCTTAGCAATTCAAACATTTTCCCTGTAAGATTATTAGACGATCGCTACGGTCAGTCAACAAAGGAAAGATTTTGAAATAAAAAAAACACAAGTCTGGTTAGTCACTCAATAGAAACCATCACGTGACCAACGTCTTTTGGCAGCAAGTCGTGTTGGGGATGATCAATTAAAAAAATTGGAAAAAGGAGTGATCAACGAATAAGTTACTTCTCTCGCATTTTGTTGGGCAGTGATCACTAAAAAAGTCTGAATTTCCAAAATACAAACGTGAATACTGCCGGACACAAACTAAGGGATCGATTTAGCAAAATCTTACATTGAAAAAAAACAACATGATTATGAATCACCGCCACCCATATATGCTAAGTCCGGATACATAGATAGATACATAGATACATATAAATGTTAGAACACATGAATAACCTAAACCCAGCAATAAACCAGTGTTGTGGGTAGCAGTGATTAACAACGTTTTTCCTCTAGCTCCATTGGTGTGGCCTGTGCACGTGATACATACATACATAGCCAGCCAGAATAACTTAAAAACTGAAGAAACCTATGTTGACACGCAGAAGTTCTGTAGAAATTTACCAAGCTTAACAAGGGCCACAATAGTAAATCACCTAGTGAGGATCGAAAGTAGTGCACTCCAATAAAAATATTTTGTAAGCCGAAATAGCGTAAAACGAAGAAGCAATTACCATTATTTCATATGGGAAAATATTTGTGTGTTACCAGACTCCAAAAAGGGTGATTATGATATGTTAGACCGAATCGTTGGAGGTTGGGATGGTGGAAGATAAAGGAGGCTGTGGTGTAGGAGAGAGAGAGGGGGTGAATGCTGCCGCTATAACGGCTGGCTGCCAAACAAATGTTATTTTCGCTTTTCGCCTTTTTTCGTAAAAGCGAAGAAGTGACATAAAGCGAACTTTCGAAAAGCGGAGTATACTTGTATAACAATAATAAGGTTAATTTGATTAAATTTTGACCTTTTTTACCTTCAATTTTAGTTGTTTTTATATAACTTATTAATTCGGTGAGAATCAAACTCAGATCCTCATTGCCTGAGGGTGGCCCGAATTAATAAGTTGTATAAAACAACTAAAATTAGGATGAAGGTAAAAACTAGTCAACATTTTTGAAAAATAATGTGCTACAATACTTCATCCAATAAGAATAAATATTGAATAATAATAATTTATGTATCCGCACCTGACTGTCCACACGATATCTCCAAAAGTTCATGATAAATTTTCATGAAACTCTGGAAGTGCGGACAATAGGCTATGAAAGAAGTGATTACATCTTTGGGTGGGTCCATGCACTATTACCTCCCATATGTCGTAGTTATATGTCCACATCACATAATATCGCTAAAACGATATCTCCAAAGGTTTCAATGACATTTTATAAAAGGGCAGGAAATGGGATATGGAAGAAGTGATTACATTTTGGGTCGGATCCATACACAATTACTCCCCCTGACAATGGCATTGGCAGAGGTATGCGCTCTCTGAGTGCTTTATAGTTTTATTGTATATTTTTTTTAAAAAGATACTGAATAATTCTTTCTAGACATAATAAGGAATAAATGTTTAGATTTTCAGCCCTCTAGCTCCATTAGTGTGGCCTGTACGCGTTATACATACATAGCCAGCCAGACCAGCAAAAAAACTAAAGAAACCTATGTTAACAGTTTTGGTTGACGGTTTCTAAGAAGACTCCCAGAAGAAGGTATGGCTAACAATACATTGAATTAACGCAACATGAAATGTTTTGTACAAAGATTTAGGAGACGCCGCCGCCATGCTTGCGTTGATAAAAATATTACAATGAAAAATTGAAATGATTTAAATTGTTAAATTATAATTATGTTTCCAAGTTCATTAAGAAGCAATTTGAGGTTGTAAATTTGTCTGTTGCTCCGTTTTCCGCACAACAGTGAATATTATTGGTCAATGGAAAAGCATTAATTAATTCATAAAAAGGAGGTTAACACGTCTGGAAGCTGTAACTGGAATGTCACCCCCACCCCCGCAGCAGGGCCGGATTAAGATAATGCCGGGCCTGTAGCATATGTTATAAAGGGGCCCTAACTTTTAAAAAATGCACATAAATAATAGCACACATAATTAGTAAAGTAGTTAATTGTTTCATTTGCTATACAGCCAAATAATAGGAAAATTATGTCTGATATTTCAGCTGAAAACCAACTCAGAATAGTGCAGAGATCCATGGAAAGAGCAATGCTAAGGATAACGCTAAGAGATAGAAAAATATCAACATGGATCAGAGAGAGGACTAGAGTGAAGGATATTATACAAATAATTAAGCAGCATAAATGGCCACCTAGAAAGAAGAGATGACAATAGATGGGCGGAAAGACTAACCGATTGGTGCCCATGGGACAGTAAACGAAGTGAGGAAAAGACCAGACACAAGATGGAGGGACGAGATAGAAAGGTTTGCCGGTAAGACTTGGCAGATGTTAGCACAAGATAGATTGTTATGGAAGGAAATGGGAAAGGCCTTTGTCTAGCAGTGGACTTATCACGGCTGCTGATGATGAGTATTACATCGTTTTCTGTCTATAGTAGTTTTGAGAAGGGTTATTAACATTCAAAGCGTTTTCGGACGATTGAGCTCCTTGTTTGTGTTGTTAACACGACGTTTCGGCCGATCCATTCTACGGCCTTCTTCAGGTGTACTATCCAAATGTGATGGTGGTAAACAGAATGTCTTTGTCTCCAATGGTAGACTTATACACTCAGCCGACATGTTGATGTATGCTGCTTCTTTGATCTTTCTCAGTTTCCAACAGCGTTCCCTGTCTATAACCCGGACTTCTGACCAGAAAATAGTGCTTGCTCTTCTCTCTCCAGATCGGCCGAAATGTCGTGTTCACAACACAAACAACAAGAAGGAGTTCAATCGTCCGAAAAACTCTTTGATTATTTCGTTTTCATTTTGATTTTTGTACAGCGGCAACAACTTCAGTTTTAAATACCTTCCTATTCATGCGTCGTATATGCATTACATAGAAACCACTCTCCCATTAATCACTGTGTTAAAATAACAACCCCAATTAAAGGTGATAATTGGCTAAAATCGCTAACCTTAAACACCCAGTCGTTCATAAAGGTTCATCAGCCGTTATAAGTCCACTGCTGGACAAAGGCCTTTCCCATCTCCTTCCAACCTATCTTGAGCTAATCTCTGCCAAGTCTTACCGGTAAACTTTTCTATCTCGTCCCTCCATCTTGTGTCTGGTCTTTTCCTACTTCGTTTACTGTCCCAAGGGCACCAATCGGTTAGTCTTCCCCCCCCATCTATTGTCATCTCTTCTTGCTAGGTGACCAGCCCATCTCCATTTTTGCTGCTTAATTAGTTGTATAATATCCTTCACTCTAATTCTCTCTCTGGTCCATGTTGACCTTTTTCTATCTCTTTCTATCCATAGCATTGCTCTTTCCATGGCTCTCTGTGCTATTCTGAGTTGGTTTTCAGCTCGTTTGGCTAATTTCCATGTTTCGTATACATAGGTCATGGCTGGTATTATGCAGCCGTTGTATACTTTACACTTTAGGCACATTGGCAAGGTGCTCTTCAGAATGTCTCTATTCATACCAAATGCTTTCCAACATATCGTTATGCGTCGTTTTATTTCGCAGTCATGGTCTTTCTCTAGCTTTATTACCTGACCTAGGTAGATGTATACATCGACCTCTTCTAGAATCTCACCTTCTAAATCACTGAATCAGGATTGATAGCTTGGAAGCATTCAGCGCGGGGCAATTGAAAATTGGGGGGGCTAGTAGCATATGTTACTTTTTCTGATCGGGCACTGGGCAGCTGAAGTTTTCACACACACAAAAAGGAGAGAAATGCAAGTCCTTCAAGAAGGGAAAAAGAAACACTTCTATTAAGGGCCAAAATCGATCAAGTACTAAAAGATAGAAGTTACCCGGTGATCTTGCAATGTGTTAGTTTGGATCATCCGATACCCGGGTGGCACGATTTCTCATCCAACCACTGAAATCGAAAATGTAAAATACACACGCACATACACGCTACAGACATATACATACAAAACGTGTGTATGTGTTATGTGTATGTATGTGTGTGTTATGCGGCCTGTATGTGAATGTGAGTATGAGGTATATGTGTATGTAGCATGTGTGTGCGTATGTGGCATGTGTGTATGTGCTATGCGTGTGCGTATGTGCGTGCTTGTGACGTGTACATGTATGTATATGCGTGTATTTTGCATTTTCGATGAAACGTCCTTCGATAAAAAGTCGTTGTTAGAATTGAACAAATTGTGATCTAAGTTTATGCAAAATTGATCCCATAGTTTGTGTCCACGCTTATTTTTGAAAATTCAGACTCTTCTTTAGTGAACACAGCCCAACAATAGGTGAGATAAGTAACTTATTCATTGATCACCTCTTTTTCCAATTTCTTTGATTGGTCACCCCCAACACAAGACGTTGATCACGTGACGGTTTCTATTGAGTGACTAACCAGACCTGCTGTATTGTGACGGTTGGAGAACATTTAATCTAATAAAGTGGAACCACTTGCGGCCACCTGTACGTCCACTTTGGTTTCTTCTCGTCGTTCAAGACTCTCGCTCATTGGTCATTATTCATAGCGGCCCTCTCTCTAATTGACGCCCAACCAACAAGAAGAAGAAGAAGAAAGAAAGAAAGAAAGAAATCAATGAAGGACGTCACAACGGAGCATCCCTTTTTTTGCACTAAAACCAACAATCATCTGATAACAACTGTTAAGTATCGACTGTATCTCCCACCCCTCAACCCCCCACATCAATGTTATTGATTTTCAGCAGTAATTGCCCGATAGGTTCTGGACAGGAGATCGCAAAGTTCACGCTGTTCTGTGTTCTCTTCCCAGCTCAGGCAAACATTGTGTATGATATGGTCGGACTATTTTCCTCGTCTATATGTTCATTTATTCACAACGTTTCGGCCGTGTACCCACCGGCCTTCGTCGGGTGTTCTTTCTTCTAGAATGTGGAATCACTTTCTAGAACATTGCTCGTTTTGGACTAGACATGTCACATCCGTTTTTAAAAAAATATATTCCTATACATCGGTGTTATTTTTTGGAGCCAAACTTTGTGAATAAATAAACACACCATCATCATCATCATCATCATCATCATCATCATCATATCATATCATCAGCCATTATAAGTCCACTGCTGGACAAAGGCCGTTCCCATCTCCTTCCATGACGAGCGTGATTGTGCCACTCTTTGCCGTGTCTTACCGGCAAACCTTTCTATCTCGTCCCTCCATCTTGTGTCTGGTCTTTTCCTGCTGCGTTTATTGTCCCATGGGCACCAATCGGTTAATCCCCCCCCCCATCTATCGTCATCTCTTCTTGCTAGGTGGCCAGCCCATCTCCATTTTTCTTCTTAATTAGTTGTATAATATCCTACACTCTAGTCCTCTCTGATCCATGGTGATCTTTTTCTATCTCTTAGAGTTATCCATAGCATGGCTCTTTCCATGGCTCTCTGTGCTATTCTGAGTTGGTTTTCAGCTCGTTTGGTTAATTTCCATGTTTCGCATCCATAAGTCATGGTTGGTATTATGCAGCCGTTGTATACTTTACGCTTTAGGCACATTGGCAAGGTGCTCTTCAGATTGTCTCTATTCATACTAAATGCTTTCCAACCTATCGTTATGCGTCGTTTTATTTCGCAGTCATGGTCTTACTCTAGCTTTATTACCTGACCTAGGTAGATGTATTCATCGACCTCTTTTAGAATCTCACCTTCTAAATCACTGAATCAGGATTGATAGCTTGGAAGCATTCAGCGCGGGGCCCTTAAAATTGCGGGGCCCGTAGAATATGGTACTTTTGCTGATCCGGCACTGGGCAGCAGCTGAAGTTTTCACACACAAAAAAGGACAAAAAATGCAAGTCCTTCAAGAATGGAAAAAGAAACACTTCTATTAAGGGCCAAAATCGATCAAGTACTAAAAGATGGAAGTTGCAATGTGTTAGTTTGGGTCATCCGATACCCGATAGCTGGGTGGCAACTATTGTCATCTCTTCTTGCTAAGTGTCCATTTTTGTTGCTTAATTATTTGTATAATATCCATCACTCTAGTCCTTCCTCTGATCTATATTAATATTTTTCTATCTCTTAGAGTTATGCCTAGCATTGCTCTTTCCATGGGTCTCTTTGCGATTCTAAGTTTGTTTTCAGTTCGTTTTGTTAATTTCCATGTTTCGCACCCGTGAGTCATAGCAAGTATTATGTATTCATTGTATACTTTAATGATATGGTCGGATGATATGGTCGGACTATTGCCAATGATTAAAACACTCAGTCTAACAAAATTCAAACAAGAATACCTAGGTACATTAATAAGTCCGTAGCCGAATGAGGTCAAATACGTAGGGGTGGCCTTACGGTTAGCAGCACGGAAAATGGAATCGGCGGACCGAGTTCAAACTCCGGTTGAGTTCACTTTGCACTTTGGGAAAGGCATGAATCCATCTGTTCTCCCTCGAGCTATGAGTAGATAGCAGCGTAGACTGGGCTCTTCAGCCTTGGTTGGCAACCAGTCTAGAAGACGGACGGACACAAACTAAGGGATCAATTTAGCATAAACTTAGATTACAAATTAACTAAAAAACTATTGAAGGGGGTGATTTAAAAAAAAAGTTTTTTCTAGACATAATAAGGAGTAAATGTTGAAGATTTCAGCTCGATTGGTGCCGCCTGTACGCGTCATACACACATACATACAGCCAGCCGGACCAACTTGAAAACTGAAGAAACCTATGTTGACAGTTTTTGTGACAGTTCTGGTTGAGGGTTTCTAACATTTGCTGACGGAGGACGTCATTCTTAATTCTAATTAAACATGAGGGTTCGGGCTGGACACCACCCAGAGGCAAACTTTAATACTGTCCCCCACCTTTGATCGCGTCTAACCCGAAACATGGCCTCACCCTTATGTTTCACCCCAAAATTAACTCAACCTTTGCCCCTAATCTTTCTCCTGACACTGAACACGAAGCACAAGGAAAAGGGAGTGGAAATCAATTCTTTAATTGAGAAGATCCCCACAAAATATTAAATACAAGAAATCGCCCCCCCTCCACTTTTCTATTTGTCTAATTCAGAAAACAAGTGTAATAGATGTGGTCCCCCATTCTTTTTCATGTAATCTCACTCTCTCTTAATTGCATTATTCTCTCTCAATAACCCTCTCTCCCCCACCCTCCGTTTCAGTATTCTCTCCCAATAACTTTCTCTTCCCTTCTTCTTCTTTCACTACTCTTCATTTTCTTTTCCCTTCATCCCCCTTCTTCTTCTTCTTCTTCTTCTTCTTCTTCACTTCCTTTCTTCCTTCACTTCTTCTTCCTTCGTTACCCTTCTTCTTTCGCTACTCTTCATTTTTTCTTCACGTCCCCTCTTCTTCTTCTCTTCCCTTCTTCATCTTCTTTTTCCTTCACCCCCTTCTTCTTCTTCTTCTTCTTCTTCTTCTTCTTCATCACTTCCCTTCTTCATCCACGTCCCTTCTTCTTCCCTTCTTCTTCCTTCGTTACCCTTCTTCTTTCGCTACTCTTCATTTTTTCTTCACTTCCCCTCTTCTTCTTTGTTTCCCTTCTTCTTCTTCTTCTTCTTCTTCTTCCTGTAATAATTTCCTGCTCCACTCCTCCCCTTCTTTCCCTCTATCCACTTTCATCGATTCCTCACTCTCCTTCTATTCCTTTCGTTCCCTCCTTGACCCCAAAGCCTGTCTTTTTTTGCCTTTTCCTGTTTGCTATTGTTTTCCTATCCTTCCGGTAAATGGCTGTATAGGCGACATCTAATATATGATAGAATTATGTCTTTATTATCAAATAGACAGCGGTTTTGGGGAAAAACCGTAGCAAATAAGTCATTATTTTTTTCAAGCCATTGATAAATTCGCCATGACCATCTCCTTAACACTCTAACGCGTTACTGAAGAGGTTGTTTTTTTCTTCTTGTATCTCATTGCACGGGGAAAATGGCGGACAATGGCGGATAACCAATGTCGTTAAGAGATCTACAAATAATTGTGCGGTCTGTCGGTTGATATCGTCCGACATTTAGGTTCAACAAATGCATTTATACTGACACAGCCACACCCATCAACACACAGACCGCAAAAGACGGTCGATATTAAAGAAAATAAATAAATAAAATTTAAAAGAAATTCTTTTTAAAAAGAGGGAGAGAAGATAAGAAATGGTCTGCGTCTTCGGATACATATTTATATGCAGAAACATACTTATACACACACATACTTATACACACACATATTTATACACACACATATTTATACACACACATATTTATATGTACACATATATGCGGACACATACTTATATGCACACAAAAATCCCTTTATCAATTAGTGCTACACCGGAAATTCAATACACCTGCGCATGCGTGATTCCCGTACGTTGAAAATATATACGCGCATGCGTACGAAGGGGTGTAGGCCGCGCCGATGCATGTATGGATAATTTGGGTTGGCTTGTTCGTTTGTTTTAGTTTCCCCCCGGCTTCCCTACTGCGTTTCGATCTTTTGAGAGAGCCTGAGAGGGTGGAGTGAACGTTGTGTGTCCGCTTGTATGCAGAGCATTCTCAAATCTCTGCTGTATGTGTGTGTTTGTGTGCGTGTGGAATGCAGAGTGAGTGTTGTGTGTGGTTGCTGGATGCGTTGCCGCCCGAGATGTGTGTAAAGGAAAAGAAAGGATGGTCTGCAGCAAACATATTAATCTTGTCAAACCATTCAAGAGGCTCTTATTGTCGGAACGGGAACAAATGGACTTTCCTCTCGGACCTGCAGACAATCAATTATATTTACTTGCTAGGGAAAATGAGATTCACGATGTTTAATTGGGCGACAAGCAACCATACGAACTTTTAAAAAAAGGGAGGGAAGGGGAAAAAGAAAAAGAGGAAAAGAACAAAAATCAAATAGCAAAAAGGTTAGGCACACGTAACGCGCATTGGAGATCCTTTTGCTTATGGGAGGATTGTCTTTCGTATGTGTGTGTGTGTGTTCGTGCATACATGTGTGTGAATATATGTGTATGTGAGTGTCTGTGCTTGTGTGTTTATATGTGTGAGTGTGTGTGTGTGTATATATGAGTGTATGTGTGTGTGAGAGCGTGTGTACATGTGTGTGTTCGTGTATACATGTGTGAGAGTGTCTGTGTGCATATGTGTTTGTATTTGTATGTGTATGTGAGTGTGTGGATATATGTGTGTATATGAGTGTTGTGTATGTGAGTGTGTGCATGCGTGTAGAGTGCAGGGTCTATGTTGTTGTTGCAACAAAAACTTTTTTAAAAAGAAGGGAAATTAAGAAAAGCGAAACAGGTCTGGTTAGTCACTCAACAGAAACCGTCACGTGACCAACGTCTGTTGGCAGCATGCCGTGTTGGGGGTGATCAATGATAAATTTGGACAAAGTGGTGATCAACGAATAAGTTACTTCTCTCGCCTTTTGTTGGGCAGGATCACTAAATATTGACTACCGCTTACGGCCAAATCACGTTGGATACACCGGTTTACGTGCAATCACCGAAGTTAAGCAACGTCCAACCTGGTCAGTACTTAGACCGCTTTGGAATACCAGATTCTGTAAGCGAGGATGGTGAAGTGGGTGACGTCACTTCGGGTGCTTGTCGCCTCTAAGTCTATTTCACATATCGCAAGTAGAGACAAAAGAAACTTGGGATATGTGTTGCCTGGTGACGTAGCCAGCGTAAGGGCACTACTTACTCATTGACTACTGAAATATTTTTGTCTAATTCATTTCATTTTTGTCAAACTTCTGTACAAAGTCTGGAGTTGACTTTGTTTTCCTACCGTAGCAAGAACAACAAGAACAATCCTCACCATTTAGGTGTGTGAACCGATATGTGAAATTCACCTTCCCCAACTGTGATTTGAACTCTAGACCAACTGATTGCCAGGAGGCTGTCTTACTGACTAAGCTAAATTGACAAGTCTTAGATATTAACGAAAATGTATCATACGCACGGGCTTATTTCATTCTAATAAATAAATACATTTATACAGAAAAATATATATTTTTATAATTCATTTAATTTATTATATATACAATACAACAAGAGTTGCAGTAATCATCTTCAGTCGGAATAGAAGTAGGAGTGGAGTTTGACCCTGCAGCAGCCAGACTAGTTTATCCTCGTAGACGTGTTATAGTTGGTGTGCTTCGTAAGTCAAATCTATTTCTTGGTGTGCCGTCATACAATAAAGTTTGAGAACCACTGGTATAGATAGTTATACAACAGCGAATTAGCCCGTTGATTAGCAAGACAGTCTTGCAGACCACTAGTGTAGTTAGAACCCCATTATTGTGGCCTTGTGTCAACGTAAACTACGCATAGTAAATATAAGGTTGAAGCAAAAGTTCCCAACGATATTATTATTCAAATGGTTCTTCGGACGATTGAACTCCTTTCATTTTGTCTTTGTCCTGTCGGGTTTAGATTTGTTGGGTGGACATCCGGACTTGTCTGGCTAATGCATTTAGTCGACTGCTTCCAACATCGTTCTCTGTCAATAATCTGGATTTCAACCCGATGTGGCTTCCACTTCTCAACAAATCTAAACCCGACAAAGACACAGACACACCCGTGCCATGCGCTATAAGGGCTACCCCCTTTAAACATAACTTATGTTTAACCCATCACACTCGGATTTTACACCTGAAGAAGGCCGAAGAATGGATCGGCCGAAACGTCGTGTTTACAACATAAATAACAAGAAGGAGTTCAATCGTCCGAAGAACCATTTGAATATTAATGACCCTTCTCAAAACTATAGAAAAGAACAATTTGAATATTAATGACCCTTCTCAAAACTATAGAAAAGAACCATTTGAATATTAATGACCCTTCTCAAAACTATAGAAAATATCTTTACGACATTGTTATTAATATTTTCTTTCATCTTAATTTGTTGGTTGCATTTTATCACAACATTACCCAGTTTGTCAATCTACGACAGTGAATAAACAGCGCAGATCGGAAATAAAGGATAAAATCTCGGTGGGACTCGTACTCGGGTCCCTTTTATCAGGGAAGCTTAGTTAAGCGTACCTGCTATTATTGACTGAGCTACGAGAACTCTACGGTTGGTAGATATAACCTTTAAAACTAATTGTAAAGATATTTTCTATAGTTTTGAGAAGGGCCATTAATATTCAAATAGCACTTCGGACGATTGAACGCCTTCTTGTTGTTTGTGTCCCTTTAAAAATAAAACTTCTGTTTACCCCACGACAAGCGGATTTTACACCTGAAGAAGGTCGAAGAATGGATCGGCCGAAACGTCGTTTTTACAAACAACAAGGAGTTCAATCGTCCGAAGAACCATTTGAATATTTAGAACTATTCTTCCCCGATCTCTCTCGGCGCCATATTTGTTAACGCTTTTACACTAGTAATATCATAATTATAATGACACTTATTAGTGAGAGCCTATATTTGCCCGGAGTCGGTGTGAGCGACTTCTAAACGAGCGTCCCAAATCGTAAATGTGAATAAAGAAACGAACTTCGTGCGGGGATCGAACCCGCGTCCACCTTGGAAGCCACCTATACGCGGTGCTGTTCTACCATTGAACTAACGAAGATCACATGATAGACAGGAGTCTTTTATCCTACACTTAGTTGGCCTCTCCATTCACACGTAACAGCAATAGTTGCTCCCCCTTCTTCTCTAGGTTTTTTCCTTCCCTCTAATTTCTTGCTTTGTTCTCTCTCTCTCACTCTCCTCTCACCAGCAGCCTTTCTTCCTCATCAAAGAGAAGCTATATTTGTTTGTTCGCCTCGAATATATCCCTGAGAGACGTCAAAACCTTTACCAGCGCAGGAAGACAGAGAATTAGAAATCACTCAGAGAGCGCATACCTCTGCCAACGCCATTGTCAGGGGTAGTAATTATACACGGATCCGCCCCAAAATTCACTTCTCCAACAGCCACCCTTCCACCCTTCCACAAAATGTCATTGAAATTCATTGAGAACTTTTGGAGATATCATGCGGACAGAAATGTGCTTATACATAAACGTATGAAAAGAAAACGGAAGAATCTGTCAACCCCCCAAAAGAAATCCTGGATTCGTCCCAATTGCCCACCCTTCTACAAAATTTCATTGAAATCCAATGAGTACTTTCGGGGATATCGTACGGACGCGACCGAATACATATACCTCCCCAACTTCGTTGGCAGAGGTAAAACAAGACACCGAGGGATTGTACAGATAAATGCCAACACTTCACAGCGTCACCGTTGAAATCAAATTGTTTGTCAAGTTTTAATTACAAAGCCAAGTGATTCGTCCTCTTTTATAAACAAGCCACACGTTCCACTTTAACACTGAATATACATATGTCGATCAGTGAAAAAATAAATCCAGATAATAAGGCTGCGACTAATACCATTACTGTGAAACATTAAATATGGCGCCGAGTGATCGGGAAAAATGGAAGGTTAGATCTGATCTTCTGACAACCGTAGGGTTCTCATAGTTCGTTCGTACGGATAACCAGGCTTCTCTGTGGCAAAAGGGACGTGAGTTCGAGTCTCACCAAGAGATTATCCTTTCCGATCTGCACTGTTTACTCATTACCATAGAATGGCGGCCTGAGTAGTTGCGATGAAAAGCAACTAACAGTAAGATGAAAGAAAATACTAGTCGCTGTTGTATAACTATCTATACCAGTGGTTCTCAAACTTTATTGTATGACGGCACACCAAGAAATAGATTTGACTTACGAAGCACACCAACTATAACAAGTCTACAAAGATAAACTAGTCTGGCTGCTGCAAGGCCAAACTCCGCTTCAACTTTTATCCCGATTGAAGATGATTATTGCAACTCTTGTATTGTATATAGAATAAATATCAAATTATAAAAATACATATTTTTTGTATAAATGTATTTATTTATTTATTAGAATGAAATAAGCCCGTGCGTATCTGTATGGTACATTTTCGATAATATCTAAGACTTGTTAATTTAGCTCAGTCAGTAAGACAGCCTCCTGTTAATCAGTCGTGAGTAGGGGAATGCGAATTTTACATATCGGTTTACACCCCTAATTTTGGTGAGGATTGTTTTTGTTCTTGTTACGGTAGGAAAACAAAGTCAACTACAGACTTTGTACTGGTGTTTGATAAAAGCCGGTACAATGCAGGGAAGGGGTCCCGATTGAAATTCAGGTGACGTGACGTAGACATGCGATCTGTCGAAAGATTTATGCAGCAAGTTTGACAATAATAATGGTGATAATGCATCATCTAATCAAAATAAAACTTAGATATTGATGATATATCTGTATGTTCTTCCAAAATAGAGAATTGTACACAACTCTGGGAGTTTGATCCACCCTGAGTGCCCCGTACTTGTGCCTTTGTGCCATATTAAGCTTAACAGTAGATATTGGTATGCCTTACTGTGGAGCAATAATTAGCAAGCTAGTCTTACAGACCATTACTACTGAAGTGAGTTTGATCCTCACTGAGCGCTCCACATTTGTGGCCTTCTGCCAGACTAGGATTGATAAATATCAATAATGGCTACAAAGTACTTGAGTGGATTTTCTGGCTATCAAGTCACCCTCACTGATGTTTATCCTGTGTTTGTCAAGTAGGAGACAAGACGGCGGTGTGGGGGGTTATGAGCCAACGAAATCGTGAAGACAAGTTGTAAGTCAACAATGTCTAAGTTGTTTGAAACAAGCATTTCAAAAATAGGCAGCACAATTAAACAACCTTGCTCTCGTGTCGAACTCTTAATTATTAGCTTTTCACACATGAAATCCTTTTTTTTTTTACATAATCTACTTATATAATGAACAGCGGGATTTTCTTGGTTTGTGGGTCGTAACACTGGACTATTCCAGTTAATGATTTGCTGAACATTACTTTCGCTTTTCGCCTTATATCGAAAAAAATGGCGATAAGCGAACTTTCGAAAAGCGGGGGAATACCTCTATTTGAATTCTATTAGATAATTTTTTTAGAGAAGAAACCATAAAAAAACTTGTTACAGCAGAAGAGTCCATTGTTTCAAGTGGTAGGTAGGAGATATTCTATCAGCAAAAAATCAGCAGAGAACCAAGAAAATCACACTGTTCATTATATAAGTATCTAACCTAATAATGAACAGTGTGATTTTCTTGGTTTG